>PVIH01008997.1:0-85989 GCA_004025045.1 Sigmodon hispidus | reverse complement strand
AACTATGTTCATAGCAGCATTATTTGTAATAGCAAGAACCTGGAAACAACCTAGATGTCCCTCAACTGAAGAATGGATTAACAAACTGTGGTACATCTACACAATGGAATACTACTCAGCAGTAAGAAAAAATGATATTCTAAAATTCACAGGCAAATGGATGGATTTGGAGAATATCCTCCTGAGCGAGGTATCACAATCTCAGAAAGATAAGCAGGGGATGTACTCACTCATTAGTGGTCTCTAAACAAACAAACAAGAAAAAAAGCCAAGCATGCCCAAGAGGCAAACCGAAGACACTTCTTACTACAGTAAGGGAAAGTGGTAGTATACTGGTCTGAAGTTATAGAGGAGACACTTACCCCTACTAAAGTAAATTCTTCTGGGGTTTTATGAAACTTCCATAGATTTCTTAGGGCTTCATTGCCTGCAGGTCCTGCATTCTTCTCCTCCTCCAGGATCTATGCTATGATCCTTTTCTCCGAGTTCAGTTACAGCAGGGGGTAAGAAGCATGAATATGATGGCTGAGAGAACCTGCCCTCTTCCAACTAAGTACAGTGGCCACCTATACATTGAGAATGATGATGAGAAACTTGTAGACTCAAAACTCTCATCCTCATTGCTTCACAGAGAAAGAACATTGCTATTTTAAGGGGTCTTGGATAATATGGTGTGGGCCTGAGTCTGAGTCAGTGCACCTTTAAACTTTGTAAAGGAAGTCTATTTCTCAGTTTTATTCTGCTCAGCATCCATGATCAACTAACTGGTTTACCACAAATGTAAAGGAGCAAATGAAGAAATGGTAACCAAGGAAGCTCTGTGATCATGACAACAGACAGAGGCTAAACTAAGATCTAAAAATAAGTCACTAACCATAGCCCATTTCCTCTGTCATGCATACACAGATACCTGGAAAACCACCCACAGTTCCAAAGGATCAATAGCAAATGCTACAACTAACCACAGCCCACTCTGGCCTAAAACAACTTCGATACCTCTTTTATGAAGTTTTAATCAATACCCCTTTAGTTAACTTTTAGGCAATGAGGATATTTCATTGTAATATAATTCATCACTGTGAAACTTGAAACTACAGAACCAACTGAGGTCTCCACACCAGCCAATGTCATAACTAAAATAGAATATCACAGCAAAACCACAGCATTTGGTGACCTCAGTGTAAACCATTACAACGTGAGCATGAGTTCTCCCATAGTTTTTGCAGCAAAGGTTTAGTGCTTCAACATTAATAATAACAGTATGAACTCTACATTTATACACAAAGCCACCACTAACTTATTTAATCCTTCTAACAACAAAATGAACCATCTCCTCTTCAAAAATGAGGACAAACTAAAAAACAACAAAGTCACTTGGCCCAAGTCACACTGCCCTGCTTTCCTTTCCATTGCTGTGATGAAACATCATAACCAATACTGTCTGGGAGAGGAGGGATTATACATCCACATACAGCCCATTATTGAGGGAAGCCAAGAGCTCAAGACAGGAACCTGGAGGCAGGAACTGAAGCGAGACCATAGAGGAGCTAGCTTATTCTTCATGGCCCCTTTTGCTCACTTTTTATTTATACAACCCAGGACCATTTTTTAATCCCCATCCCTTCAGTTAACTTTAAAGCAATGAGGACACTTTTTTTGTAAGGTAACTATGTGTCCAGGATTGGCACAGCCTCCAGTGAGTTATCTCTCTCCTTCATCCCTCATTAATCAAGAAAATATTCCCACAGACTTACCTAAAGGCCAATGTGATGCAGGCATTTTCCAAGTTGAGCTTTTCTCATCTCAGATGGTGCTCACTGTGTCAAGTTGATAAAATGCTAACCAGCACATACACCGCTCATAAACTTCAGTCTCAACTTCAGATTTTCCTGCCTACCTTGAAATTTTCATCACATTTCTATATTGTTGTTTATCATCTTTTTGGAGCTAAGTCCTTCAAACTTTGTATTAATGGGAAACTCCCTTTCCCCGCAGTCAGTCAAGCTGATTTTTCACACAATTAAATTACTTCAGTTATCTTCTCCAGCAGATCCTTATTTCTCTCACATCTAGATTTAATAGCACCTTCTACACATGGTGCCACGATGGGCAAACATAAGTAGATCAAGAAGAATCACCAAGTTCCAGTTGGTCCTTTTTTCTTTAAGCAAAACATGGTAGCTTTAACGAAATAGAAGACCCCCAGCTAGAAGCTTTGGGACATTGCCATAGTATTTGTGTCCCTTTGCTAGGACAGCTTTTAACAAAGCTGATGGCTTTAGGAACAGAAGGTACTCTCTTGATTTGGGGGCAGTGATTCTAAGAGACCTTTGGGGCTGGTCCCTTTGGGGTCTCTTGTCTGTGATTTCATAGGAATGTTGACCTCTGTGTCTTCATCTGCTTTTCACAATGTGCTCTCCCATGTCTCATTTCCTCTTCTACAGTTGAGGAACCTATATAGGACCAAACTAGGCCCTCTGAATGTGGCTGACAGTTGTGTGGCTTGGTCAGGCTGTGGGGCTCCTGGCAGGGGGACCAAAATTTATCCCTAGTGCATGAACTGGCTTTTTGGAGCCCATTTCCTATGGAGGGACACCTTGTTCAGTCTTGATACAGGTGGGAGGGGCTGGGTCCTGCTTCACCTTGATATCCCAGACTTTGTTCACTCCCCTGGGGAGGACTCACTCTCTCTGAGGAGCGGCTGGAAGAGTAGGGTGGGAGGAGGAGGGGGGGAGTAAGAGGAGCGGAGGGAGAGGGAACTGTAGTTGGTATGTAAAATGAAAAAAAAAGCAAAAATAAACAAATACACCAATCATATTAGATTAGGATTCAATCCTATGAGTTCATTTTACCAAGCACACTCTTTAGACCTCTTTAAACTTGATTCACATTAGAGCTGACTCTGTTTTGGGGGTGCAGGTGAGCCAGCCCTGAGGGCTTGAGAGCAAAAACGCTGATATCATCACCCTACCCCACCCCCACCAGGCCCTTGCATTTCTCCTACAGCAGTCTGGTGAGAGGGCCCTGCACCTCACTTGGGCAAATCAATAGAGCTGGTGGTGAGTATAAGTGGGCCAGGTCTGGGTGCCTGAGAACAGGAGAGCTGGCCCTGCTCCTTATTGCAGACTGCATTGGGTGAGCTAGCTGAGGCAGTGCTGGAAAGCTCACCCAGGTCATGACAAGGAGGAAAAGTTGGTGGGCTGACCAACCCAGCTACCACCCAGGACCAGATCCAGGACTATGAGTCAGCCCACCCCAGCATCCACCTCTCTATGAACTGTTGTTGGAGCAAGTGAAGGGGATGAAACTAGAGATCCAAAACTACAGGATCCTTATGACAACAGGATATCCAAGAGGAGCCCCAGTGAGAGCCCATTATAGATAGTGTAGCAGAAGCCAGAGGCCTCGGATCAGACCAATGACTCATGGCAATGGACATTCGCAAGTGTATGGACCAAAGGGTAAACTAAGTGACTTAAAGGGCCACACGACAACTTCCACAAGATTCTTCCTCCTCTTCTCCTTCTTATTTGGTTGGTTGGTTGGTTTGGTTTGTTTGGTTGGTTCGATTTTTGGTTTATCTTTTAAGTTTGACTTTATTGGGGGTATACAGAGAGATAATTGGGAAAAGAATGTAAAATGTGAAATCCACAAAGAATTAATAAAAGTATAAAAAAAAATTGGTGATCAGAGTCATACACACCAGTGGGGTCAGTTCTACCATTTTACCCAGGCTAACAGAGCCAGTCTTCCCAGAAATTTTGGAAAAACAAACTATTTTGTAAAGAGCTTAACAACCACATGTACAAGGTCATCTCTGTAATGCAAATTTCTCTGACCCTGACAGTCAATTAAACTTCTGGTAATTTTTCCTAATATTTAAATGCTATCTACCGGTGATGATAAAGACTAGTTTTTCTGTGACTAAGCCATGGGTTTTAGTCAAATAAAATAAATAATACTGATTATAATAGAGTTTTTTACCTGATACAGTGGAATTCATTAATAAAAGACATATATATAATTTGTCTTGTGAATTGTCATGTAATAAAAGCAAATCTAGATTTTAAAAACAATTTTATTGGGCTCAATACCATCCTAGAACTTAATTGTTGTTTTTTTGCTGGCACTCAGAATTGTACAATCTGTTGTGAAGATGGTGCCAGGGTGGCCACTCTTGCATATGTCTCAGTGCCTAATCACTCCACATAAGCATTTAAGAATGACCTAAGAAGAGTCACTTCGCATGTGTACCACCATTTATGGGGTGCCTAGAGACTGCACATGTTTAGGAATATGTATATTAAGTCATTTTCCCTCTTGAAGTCCCTGAAAGAGACTTATTGTCCCTTCTCTCCTGGTGAGGAAAGAGAACACTTCTGAGATTAAATAAATTAGCCAAGCTCACACAGTTGCTAGAGACAGGTCTTAGATGTAAGACTGGTCTTGTCTGACTCAAGATTTTATTTTATTTTGATTTGTCATTCCATGTTGCTTCCTGGACTTCTTAAGACATGCAGTAGTGTGCTGTTCTGTGTGGCTCAGTGACTCAGTAAAACTTTTCCTGGGAAATAAAAATATCTAATCTAGTTCCATCCACTCTTATTTTGGGCAAATAAAATAGTAAGAACAGCTCTGTTTCTATGTTTTGGCTGCAAAATAAACCATGAATCCCACACTACTAGGCATGAACTTGAAATCTGTCTCTGAGTGATAATGAATAAGCAGGTTGTATGGGACACTGGTAGACACATATGTCTTCCTACAAAATGTTAGTTATACTAAGTAAACAACAAGCTACTATACCCCATCTCTGGGACTGTGGTCTTTGAATTCATACAAGACCTTTATTTCATTGTCTAATTTAATCTGTTTGTGACCTGGATTTCTGGTCACAATGTGGTGGAGTCAAGGGCTTTTCATTGTCTTTCTTTATGTTGCTTCACAATGTTGAGGAACATGCCTTAAACATGCAAAGTTCTCACAGATATTTCACCATTAGTGCTGTCTTTTCCAAATCACCTCAAGAAGTTCACAGAGAATAAGCTCCTGAGCCTTCTGCCTGGACAACAAGCTATCTAGGAAATGCCAAAAGCCAGACTCTTGATTTATGAACCAACTTCTTAAGGACTGTCAGATGGTGCTGCTGAAGACCATTTTTGTAACGATTGTGTAATTCTGTTATAAGAGAGGTGAGTAAGAAATCTTAATAAGTCCTAAATGGAGCCCTTGAGACAACCACATATAAAAATAAACTTTTGCATGAGCCTATTACCCATGTGCCTGACAGAACTGGTTGTGGTTTCCATATGGAATGTACCCTACAGGCTCACGTGTTCAATGCTTGGTACCTGGCTACTGACATTATCTGGAGATACTATGGAAATTTCAGAAAGTGGGGCTTAGAAAGAGGAAGTAGGGCATTTGCAGCATGGTTACACATGTCCCCCACATCTCCTGTCTTACTCTCTGCTTCTTGTTTACAAGGTCAATGGCTTTCCTCCATGCTCCTACCTCTCTTGCCTGTTTTTGATCGGGCAATTATGGACTGAATGCTCTGAAACTATGAGCCCAAGTAAATCATTTCTCTTTTAAATTGTTCTCTGGGATGTTTCAGTCACAACAAGGAAAAACAAAAAAAGGTAACCACAATGGAGTCCAGTCGAAACTGGAGACTGTTGAAATAGAAGTGACCTCCCACTGACCTTCTTTCTCAGCAAGAGCCCATTCTCTTGACTACAGAGTAGATTACTGAAATAAACAACAGACAAATTGTCCTGTTACAACTCTACCTTTACTCTAAGAACTTCACATCTCACCATATCATACCTGTTTGCCTAGAAGCATAAATTTCAAACATCATGAAGGCACATACAAATACACTTAGATCTAATGATAGATCCACGGGCACCTGGAAAAAATGATGGAAACTATGACATCAAGCAAAAAAAAAAAAAAAGGGAGAGACATTTCTCATAGTAAGCATTGTCCTTCAGACATGGGAACAGCATCCAGAACATGACTGGATGGATGCTGGCTGATCCCAGAGGAAAAGACTTCTTCAAGAAGTTTGGCAAGATAAACCGACCCTTTCTAGCCTGCCATCTCCTTTCCCTTCAAGATATCCATCTGCAAAGCTGCCCCAGGCCCTTCCATTTATCCGAGAGCGACTTTGAATGCCCCTTCTCAAACTCACCTCAAAGAACCACAAAATGTATCTGCCTATGAAGAACAGGCTTTGAAAATAGACAGACAGAGATGAGCTTACAGATTACTGATCTTTCAAAGAAGTAGGTCTACTTTGATGTAGAATTTGAGGCAATTCTGAAAACCAAATAAACTCTAGGGATTCAGGAAGTGCCCTTAAAGATGTTCAGAAGCTCAGCCCATCTCAAGACTGGATGAAACTCTCAGTCCTTTGCCTGGGAGCCCTTGACTGTATCAGGTAAATTAGCAATGTCCTGGCATGAAGGACCAGCAGCAGAGTTGTAAATGATAAACTATTATCCTGTAATGAATGCTGAAACTCATCTAAATCTGAGCTCTCTTGTTCCCCCAGAAGAAGCAGCTTTGCTTCCAAAAGAAAGCCATATGTTTTAATAACAAAATAAAAATAAATATGAGAGGAAATCTAAAGTATAATGTATGAAAGGAACTGAACTGTCCAAGTCACCACTACTCATGCTTGAAAATATATTGTCTTAATGTAGATTCATAGCACAGCCTGATGCAGAGTGTTCATCTAACATAGCAATTCTAGAAAGTGCAGTAAAGTGAGAGGGCTCCAGAGGTGAGTCACACCACAGCCATCAGCGCACAGCTACCCACCCCTTTCATCAAGCCAGAAATGATTCCACATTAACCACAGCTCCCATGATCTCATTAGCAAAGATATTAAGAAGCATCGGCTCCTCTAGGAGGAAAGCTTGAAACGGTGCCACAAATTATTTCACCTAGAACATTTCAGTCTGATTGGACAGATAGATGGGGGGGTGGCATAGTCCATCTCCCCGTGGTTCTTTTCCTTAATCTTGTTAGGAAGATACTTACATGATGGGAAAGAGATGCATCTTGACATCTACAAGTCCAGGTCAACTTTGACATACTGAAAATTGAAAGAATGGTTGAGACATTTTCCTTTCAAGTAAACAGATTATAAAATGACAATCCTCCATTTATATAAGCTAAAATTTCGGGGGGAGCAGATCTAGTTTAGCATATAGATGGATTGGGGACTCAAATAATATAATTAAGGCTTGTCTTTCCTCTCATTAGCTCTCTTTATGTAGGCTCTGATTCTGGAAACAGCTACTGCAGCTACCCACCAGGGCTAGTATATCATCAGGACCATAAGCTGGGCAGGGTGGGTTTTTCTCCTTGTTTAATTAGCTCTTCCTTCTCCAGGCTTCAATCCTACATGACAGCATGATGACTAGCACTGTGAACTTCTTGACTTGTTATGAACAGACTTAGAACACAAGAGCACTACATTTATTCCTGGTAAACATAACAGAGACTCTGACTGAGTCACGTGTTGACCCTAAAATTAGGCTGTGTCCTAAATGCATGGAAAGCCAGGGATGGGATAAGGTGAGCACCAAAGGCATATAGACTGAGTCAGGAAAGGATAAAATCAGACTATGGTGGCTATAATAAGAAAAGCCACGAACAGTGAGTGCCAGGAACAACAAATGAGCACCAGAGTACATGGAGTGGCCTTGAAGGTGGTGTTCTCACAATCTTTTGTTTTAGCTTGGATTTCCCTCCAGAAAATGGAGACTGAGATCAAAGCTCATATGTGGGTCATTGACTTACAGAAATGCATCAAGAAATAGTTGGGAGCTAAAGGGAATATAAAAGTGGGGGGCAAAAAAAAGAAACATCAATACAAGCAACACTGCAGGCATATTTTCAAAAGGGGAAACATGAAGAAAGCATTTACCCTCCATAGCCTGAGGATTGTCCATACATAATAACTCTCACCTACAGACTGGCATGAACAGATGATAACTCAGTGAGCTCTAGCAGGTATTCTGTACTGCAAAGTTAGGAAATCATGAAACTGGAAAGAGATCGTGTAGCTGTTCCACAGCAACCAAGATCAAAAGTAGGACCTGAGGATGGGAGGTGCTACAAAAGTCATTAGATCTACCTTTCTTGTTGCACCCTTGAGGTTTCTTGCTTTGTGGTTTTGGTTCATTTTTAGACCGAAGCTAGCCATAAAGAGAAATAACATATAGATAGGCATGAAGTCATGTGGGGAACACTGAGGAAAGACTTGAACTTGAATCGCAATCAGCCACCAGGAGTGGCATTTAGTCAATTAATCTATCATTACTAAAACAGAGATGTCAATAATGTCTACCATATGTGATTGTTAGAGTATTACTAATACATAACTGTCACCTTATCAAAATATTATTTTTTTCACTGTTCTTAAATAAGACTCATAAATTTTAACTAAATTGGAAATACAAACTAAAGAAACAAGTGTTCTTTCTAGTATTTAGTATCATTCAGTTGTAGAAATTTGCAATTCAAGATATTTGAAACAATAACCAGGCTAGAGATTTTACTCCATAGTAGAAGTACCTAAGGCTCTGACTTGTACTTCTAGAATCATAGACACAGACACAGACACACACACACACTCACACACACACACACACACACACACACACGAGTATATCAGAAGAACTGTAAAATGTCACTGAAATTGTTGCAGAACTTGCTATCACGATTTCCCTCAATTGTCATCTCTTGAAAATGTATTACCCATCATTTTTTAAAATCCACTTAATCTAAAACAAGAGAGGGATCATTTTCTATCCAGCCAAATTGTAATGCAGCTTCCAGGAACTTAGAAGAAATGCAAAGTGCATTTGTCATCATTGACAGCAGCACAAACACTTAGGCATTTGTTTCCCACTATTTCTCCTAAACATGCTGGGGGGAAATGCTTAACCCAAACATTGTCCCAAATCCTTGGTGGGACACTACAGCCAGGACACCTAGCCATGCACTATACAGTCCTGGGATGAGTAGTGTTAATGCCTTCATTCTAGTCTCCATAGTATTGTTTCTGTGTGTCTCTTCAGATATTCTCACACAAGATACGGTGGTGGTGAGCATCGTTGTATCAGCCTCATTGTCTTCTGACTGTGGAAGATCTGAACTCCTTAGGAAACAAGTGAAGAGCTATCTTTTTTCCATCTTTAAATTTCTCCTTCAGTCTGGCATTACTCCTAAAGAGGCAGAAAACCAAATTCTCCTTGAGTAAGAGGGTGTAGAGATAGTTAATCCCACATGCCTATGAACCTCTTAAATTTTCAGGTTTCCTTTAGTTCCCCAAATAGCCTAACCTCTCTATCATATTGCATCACCCAAGGCAGCCACAGCCAGTTGTTCAAAAGCATCTTGATTACAAATCAAGGTGTTTTGGGAAGTGTCTAATGCCCCTCTTAGACCTAGTCTCACCAATGGATGTTACATAATGTGTATTTTAAGTTGGATCATCTAAATGCATCCTCCAAATATGATGAAAAACCACCCAGCTGTTTTTGCATCATGCAAACAAACTTCCTTATAGATGGGAAAGAAAGCATTGGGTAGCCTACGCTGGGAAGAATTTCTGAGCTCACATTTTAGGAAAAGAGATAAGATAGTGGTGGTAAAGATTCTGAATAGAATCAGTTGAGATAAAGTTTTAAAATAAATAACAAATGCTATTGGATGAGGTAGAAGAATAAAGTGGCTTGGGACAAGTCAAGTACAAGAAGGCACATGGGGACTGGGCAACACTAGAGGGCTTTTTCTAATAAGCCCTTGCTGCTGTGGCCACATGGGGTGCCAGCTCAGTGTTGCCAGACTTGTCGCTTCTGTCTCCAGCATGATTAGCCTGAGTCAGGCAGTTCAAATTCTCCAGAGGGAAAGTATATATCGTCTCACCATAGAACTTCATTTCCTGAACCTTAGAGCGCCTGTGACCAGGCTGCTCCAAGTGCCTTCCAGACCACCCAGCCTAGTCTTCTCCTTTTGCATGTGAAAGAATAGAGGCTTGGGGAAGAGAAGCAACTTCCCCCAACTACTGACTTGGGAGACTTAGAACATATCATCAGCATTCAAACCAAGTGAGCATTGCTCAGAAGGGTGCTGAGTGAACTGTCAAAGACATGGGATTTTCAAAGACCTTCCAGAGGTTACAACCCAGACTCTGTCCTTGAAGATGTCAGTACTCTAAGCAATCGGTATAACAAACAGTAGCATGGAAAAATAGACAAAGTATGGAGGGAAGAAAGAGGAGGGAGACAGGGAAGCATGAAAGGTGGACAGGAGAAGGAAAAGACAAAGATAAAGAAAGTCTACTCAGGGTCAGTAAGTATGGGAAGGCCATCCGTAAAGAAATCTACTTCACACAATGCTATGTCCTAAGTCACGTCTATTAATATCCTACAGGCCTGGTGTTCTAGGAAACATAGATTAGGGCATGCTGACTTAGTGAGAAGAGAAATGGATTTCCAAATAATTGAGCTGGAAGTAACAAAATTGAAACCACCCGGTTTGTGCCGAAGCAAGAGGTCAGAAATGGTTTTGTGACCTTTCTATCCTGGGTTTGGAGATGAGGAGAGAGTGTGTCCTTGAATAAGCAAGATAAGGAGAGTACATTTTCTTCTCTGGTTTACCATTAGAGGTATGTGTGACAGAGAGTAAAAACACGGATCCGTCCTTGCCACTTTTTTCCCCTGGGTATTTAAATCCCTACCAGAAATATAGAGCTCAGAATAGTATGCCCATATGTTTTTAACCTCTACAACAAACTACCATAATTTTTCCTCTAAAAGCTGGTAAAGTTCCATTTCTACCTCAAAAACTGTGATGGAAAAAAATTGGCCTTTAAACAAACTAATTTGAAAGGTTTAAAAAAGTATTAGAGACTTGGGTGGGGGGATAGAGGACTCAAATATCCAAAAGTGTGAAAATGCTACATTTTTATATTCAAATGATTTGAAATAGATGAACAGAATGCTTCCAAACTTTCTAAAAATATGCATCTTCAGGCATGAAAAAATCAGTCTAAGGGTCATTTATTTCTAGCACCTAAAAGGACTGATTTAGGGCATCCAGGAGCCTCATAACTGACTGCACCTGGGACATATGGGCCCTTCACACTCTTCCCCAGATCTGTAATGATATGTTTAGCTGAGCTAATTTTAGACATGCCGGAAGCTTTTGATTCAGTAGAGCATAAACTACTGTGACAAGTTTGTGGTCAGTGGCAGACAGGGGCCCTGGTCATTTTGTAGGTTGGGTGGTAAGTTTACTCCTAAAAGGATAGTGGTCACAGGTACAATTCATCATTCACATATATTTCCTGAAATGTCTTTTTTGCGTGTTCAGGATGGGCAAGAGACTTTGGAACCCGTCAGTGGCAACTCCATTGTCTTCATGAGACCCAGTCTACTATGAACATTTCCACACGGCCATTAGAACTAGCCTGATCTTTTTGCTTGGATCATAGTTATTTTGGTTCAATCAGGAAGTAGATGGCATCCAGTAAACCTGAACAGGCTGAGGCTGCCATCCTGAGTTTGAGGAAATATAGTAAAAATGTCATAAGGTAGATTCACATCCAAGCTCCTGAGAGATGGAAGCTCACTGCCTGGTCAGCTACTTGGGCATGGACAATAAAGGTCTTCTTTCATCTGTGATTTGGATCAGCGTGTATCTACATTAACTTCAAAAATCTCTACCCCTCCTGCCCCTCTGTTCCACCTTGGTACAGCCACTCTCTTCTCTACCTTTTTATGCTGTGCAGAGGGATTTCATTACCTTGCTTTCTTCAGTCTTGTTTGTTTTGTGCCATTCAATTCACATTCTTTTCACGGCTCTCTGCAAAGTTCACCATGAGTGGGTTTCTGCTCCAGAACTTCTCACCCAGAGTGAGGGAATAAAAGCCTTTGCTGCTGTATCTTCCTCCAGAAATTCTAATGCTGTAAGGGAAGTTGTAGAGACCACGCTGTCCTTTCATTGTGTAAAATGAGAAAACAAGACTTGGATTTCCTTAATGGACATAATTCAGCAACACCAGAAATACCTCAATCCTTCCAGATGCCAGCAATCATATTCCTCACCAATTGATCATATTTCTCACCATGAGTCAGAAAGTGGGGAGAAAAGCCTGAAGATTATAGGGATGAGAAAGAGACAAAGAGAGGGTAGAAAAATTAAATAAAAATGAGGTCAATTAGTGAGAAATGTTGATCATCTTGTTCTTTCCAAGTGTTTGCTCCTCTCACAGATGTCCTTGGGCATCCATATTCCAAGGATAAGGTGATGCAGAGATAAATGTGCCTACGTGACCCTCAGGTAATAGCGCTATGGCAGTAGATGCTTCAGTGGTTGGTATCTGAATGTGGATTTTAAGGTGCTCATCTCAATGATTCAGCAGCCATCTCTGCTGAACATCTGCCATATGCTAGGAACTCTGCTGCAGCACACTGTATGGTGCATGAATATGAATGAGACATAGTTTTGTCACTAGAGACTTGTAGTTCAATAAGACAAAAATATACCCGCTGGTTGCAAACTCCAGGAATATGATCTTGCACACCCACAGCTGTAACACAAGGAGTGCTCAGATGGGACATTTTAGAGGAAGTCAAACTAAGCATACTCTTGGAGTCAAAAGAAGGATGGTAAAGCACATGGGGGGGGTGTCTAAGAACCTGCTAGTACAGACATGATATTGTGAGCTTCGTCTTTAGGGTAGACTTAGATTTCCTCAATGTGTGTAAGAATCCAGCAAAACCAGAAAACCCCAGTGAGCAAAGACACTTTAAGGCTAACTTCTCAAATGTCATCAATCAATCACATTCATCACCATGAGTCAGGAGAAGGACATACAGACAATGGAGTGAGTGAGATCGAAGAGCAAACTTCCTTGAAAACAGAAATGACATGGGCAAAGGATAAAAGGTTTGGTTGTCCAGTACTAAATGGATCTGTTTGGCTAATCCACAGGAGAGCCAACTGAAGGGAGATGTGGCTGGAAGCATGTGTGGAAGTCAGCTAGGGGACTATAGGTAGAGAGGGCAGAGAGACTCAGTCTGGCCACTCTGGGTGGTGAGCACCCATGCTGGACCCAGTGAAAGAGAAACAAGATTGACATGCCAGAAGTGAGCTAGCTTTTTATGATCCAAGCAAGAGATGAAGAGAGAGTGTGATGATGGGAAACTGATTGACTCGTGGGGTACCTGGATAAAGAAAGGTCAGACGTCATTGGGTACAGAGACTGAAACAGCAAGTCCTGGAGCACTTCTGGAGGACGGAAAATCCACCACATCCAGTGACACTTGGAAGTGTGAGGCTTTGAGTCTACTGCCCGAGATGGTCTTGCTGTTGCTCAGTATTGTTAATTGATTAAAGAGATGTGTTTTGTTTATCGTAGATTAAGAATATTTTATTCATTGATACACACCTGCATACATTTTTTTCCTTGCTTGGGTTCTACCTGGCCTTTGTTTGTTTGTTTGTTTGTGAGTTTGTTTAGACAGAGTCTCCCTGTGCAGCACCAGCTGATCAGAGACTTGCTCTCTAGTCCAGGATGACCTCACACTTGGTGGACTCCTGTTCTCTGCCTCTCAAGTGCAAGGCTTATCAGCATGAGCTGCCACATTTGGTGAAATGTTTTAATTTTATTATTTCTCCTGTGTATTTTCAAAATATGGAAGAACCATAATAAGATACCAGACATCACAGATATTTCAGACTTTACAAAAAAAAAAAAAAAAAAAAAAAAGCAGCATGGTCTGAGAGCCTCTTTGCCAATGTGTAAATATAATGCACTTTGCTATTGACCAGAAAGAAATCAATAGGTTTGAACTATCCAAATTGATTTTTCAGTCCTACATGGCCTCCCTATGTGTCGTATATGTATGCCTGCTCTCACTCACTTTTATATTAGAGATTCCTTAGGAAATTGGCATTATTAGATTCAGAAAAGTTTATCTAGGGCCCCATATTAACAAATAATCCCACCTGTACCTGACAGCCCTCTGCTGCTTCGGTTTCTAGAGATCCTTATCTACCTGGACAGAGCTAAAAAATATAAGGCTGGGTCTTATTGTGTAGCTCAGCAGTAGATCACATGCTTAAGTGTTCTGGGCTCTGGATTCAACAACAATCATAATAATATGAGGACAAACAATAAGAGCCTTCTCCCTAGCTCCTAAGAGACATTGTCTTCCCTGATAAACTAGAAGCAATGGAAACCTATGTACTTTCCTTCTTCCTGTCTCCCCTCAATATAGAATGTAGCAAGCACTTATTGAACACCAGGTGTGTGGCAAGCAGTGGGGTCACTGATGCAGAGGCAATACCTTTGTTTTATGCTAATATAAAGAACTTATTGTCCTGGAGAACAGCCGCCTTAAACACGGGAATCAGCTCTACTCAAACCTGGTGACTTCAGAGATGTAAGTTAGGAAACAGCACCATATGGTCTACATCCTAGCCATGCAATGCTGGCAAGTGATTTAAACCCACAAGCCTCCATTTTCCTCTTCTACAAAATGAAGATAATCAACTGCTTCACAAGGTTCTGGCAAGGATTAAGTGAGACAATTAACGAGAACACTTTAGGGTGTCTGTGCACAAGAAAAAATCTAGATAATAGTTGTTCCCATGGGTAGTATTAGTATAAAGGGAGAAATCTGAACTTGACCTCTGGTGGATGTGGTGATGACCATTCTTTTAGCAGATAAGAGTAAAACACTTGCTGGAACTTCAAGAGAAGCCTAAAAAGCAACGCACATTTCAGGTTCCATATTCCCAGAAGCAATCCTCCTTCAGCGTGGATTCTGTTTCATTTCTTTCATTTTCTTGTACCAAACATTCTGATCTGTTTATTTCATATTCCTTCAATGTTTATTTCCTACTGTTCTACTTGCAAAGGCCCAGTCACCTGTCAGCACTGTCGAACCCAGCTCTGAAATCCTGAGCTGCAGGGGTGAATCAAAATAATTGCCCGTCCATCCCGAGTCTTGGTTCTCAACCAGTGGGTCACAACCTCTTTGAGGGTAAACAACCCTTTCACAGAGGTCACCTAAGAACACTAGAAAACATGGATATTTACATCAAGATTCATAACAGTTACGGTTATGAAGTAGCAACAAAAATAATTTTGTCGTTGGGAGTCGCCACACCATGAGGAGAAAATTGGACTGAAGTATCGCAGCAGCATCAGGAAGGCTGAGAACCATTGCCCCAGAGAGTATCAAGCTACAGATGAAGATTAGCACATATGAAGAAGTCATAAAAGAAAACAAACAAAACAGATATGAGCTCCTTTCATAAACATTCGGAACAATTAAAAATTAAATGGAAAAAAAAAAAGAGACTGAACAGAGCAGAAAAGTGTAGCCAAGATGAGGTAGAGCATTATGCTCTGTATCTTTCCCTATTCTTGGAGACTTTCATCGACAAGATGAATTATGGTTGTTTTCAGCATTTCTATTGAAATACAACCAAGAGGTAGACTCCAGTTGCCTGTTGCCTGGCAGGCTGCACCCTCGGAAGTCAGACTGCATAATTAATCAAGGGACGCAGCAGGAGGCTGGCTATCTAGGAGCTTTTGGTCAGGGTGCATATACTTCCACAAGCAGGGTAAGTTGCCCCTAATGAGGTTTTCAAGGTGATCCTGACTTTCATTCATATCCCTCACCCCCAGTACCTCTGGGGCATTTCCAACCTAGTTACTCCAAGATTCCAGGAAAGGCACAATCTCCTTCAAATGCCACACCCTCTTCCCAAACAGTATCTGCAGACACAAACTGAGCATTAGCAATGACATCACTACCTTACTGCAGATTATAGACCCAGACACCGAATTCTCATGTGGGCCAAGGTGATATGGCAGCCTGGAGCTGTGCTTTGTCTGAAATGGAAGTTGAGCAAAGACTGGATAAGAAGATACTTCTGATCTAGGAATTCTATTTTATTTTCTTTTTTGCCTTTAAAAAGTGCAGATATGACTATGAGACGTAGAATTCATCGGTGCTGCACAATTTATGCTAGCTCATTACCTCCCGCTAGACTCCAAGGCTTTGTAACGGAAATTGGCTCTGATCTCTGAGATGGGCATTACATCATAGTCTTCTTTTAGTACCTTATGTCATCCCTGCTGAGACGCATTATCTATGGTTGGCTCAGCAGTAGCGATTTTTGTGGGCCGACTGCAGTGTTCCCAAAGAACTGCTGGGAACCACAGATTGAAATCTGAAACATTTATCTTCTGAAAAGCTGAAAAGGGGAAAAGATGTTCATGTTGGACCCCATTTCTTTTCCTTAACCCTCTCCTTTCTTGGCTACATCTAGACTGCTTAGCTATGAGCACTGGAGAGCAATGTGCTAGATCTGTGCAGAAGCCACCAGTCTGAAATAAACAGCATTAAGAGGGGCTGACACACTGGTCCCCATCTGGGGCTGATGTACCTGTATGCACCATGATTACATCTCAAGGAAAGCTACAAAGTACTCAGAATACCACCTGCCCTCTCACATTGCAAACCGAGAGCATTCTGTCAAATTCTTGGGTTGTTTCAGGAAAGAACACCCCAATTTAAGCTCTATGTGCACACATACCTGCTTATCTTCCTGACCATGCTGTGGCCACACAGACAAATTCTAGATTTGTATTAGGAAAAAAAATGTTTGCTAGGAACTGTACTGATATTATCTCTTCTCACTTCAACCATGAAATTAGAAGCCCAGTCTGTATCTTTCCATGCTAGGCAGGATAAGAGGAAGACCCTGCACAGAGGAAATAGAAAGACACTTTTAGGATAAAGCAAAGATATTCCCAAGCCCCAGAGAATCCCTATACCTTTCCTGTCACAAAAGCATAATTATGGGATAGTGGGGGTGGAGAGAAGTCTCTAAATACCAAAAGGAAATAGAATACATTCAACCATGACGAAATTACAACTCCTCTCTTATACCCCAACTAATGAGATTCGCTGGGAGGGGAATATGTGTTGGAGGAGGCTCTCAAAGTATCTCTGATGCTCCTTTTCCCACTCGCCTGTGCAATTTTTTTCAGACTTTTTAAGAGCATTTATGTTCTCAGTTACCTTTTGGGACACTTGAATGGTAGCTTCATCAGAGCAAACAAACCCAGGACTTATGGGGATGGAAGTAAAGCTAACATCTCTCCTGACCTGAAAGCCTTGTTCCTCTTTCTCACCTCAGTAACTCTTTGGCATGTCCTACCATAGGGCATGCGTACACAGCCTTGAGTCACAAAGCAAGAAGTGAAGGTCCCTTCCTTTCCTCAGTGCACTGCCAGGCCATGTGCACAGTGCAAACGTGCCCACGGGGGCGGAGACTTTGGAAGGGACCTGGAAGCCACCTGGCTCTGAGCAATCAACTGATGTTCTTGTCTTTAGCATCTCTTCTCTCATATTTCATGTCTGTTGTCATTTGTCTTTATCATGCCTGAAGAGACAAGGTGGGAATTGATGGGATGACCCACAGAGAGCTCTGAAGAGGTGTTCAAATGGACAGTGGACTATAAAATGCCATTAAACAGCTAAAAAGCATTTGCAAAAATCCTCTCACCCTTCCTTCTTCTTCTTTCCTTTGTACCTTGGCCTCCACTCCTCCACCCAAGCTCTTAGAATTTTATGTTCTGAAGGCCACAATGCTTTAAATCTTAATAACTACCCATTCCGCTCGAGAAGCTGAAAGGAAACTATATACTCTGACCAGTTTCAAGGTTTTACTGCAGCCAAAGTAATTGCTGCAACATTTAAAGTCTACCAAAAAAAAAGAAGGAAAAAGGGGGGCCTTAAACACACTAACACACTAAGCTGATTTTCATGGAAGTTGTAAAAATATTAGAAGTCTGTAGTTTCTGTCAACAGCAGAATTACCTGACCTGATCACTCTTTTTGACAGAGTCAGGAAAGCAGATTTATAAGTCCTGGAAATGCACCTCTGGCCCCGGAACTTTTATCTCTGTAGGCTGTGCCCAGGCCTGCCAAAAGGTCTTCACGATAGCTGGAACACCTTAATGTACCCTCGAACCAGGCCAGTGGTGGAAGAGAAGCACTGTGCTGACCCAGCCACAATCACCACAAACAATTAAGCCACAATCACCACCATGGGAACATCGGCACCTGTTACCCAGCCTCAGGAATGAAGAAGACAAGCCTGATAGCCTCCTGTTATCTGAGAATAGATATATAATGTGGAAAGCAGTTGCACAGCCATTGATGGCTGTCTGCACACTAAGGTGGATGGCAGGGGTGGTCCAGAGTGAGACCAGACACCATATATCTGACATCACAGTAAAAATTAATGTTTAGGATGAAATGGGAATTCAGGACCTAACTTCTACGTTTTTTGTTGTTCTGCTGCTTTGACGCCAGTTGTCATGTTTAAGAAGTTGTCAGAAGGAAACTAAAACGATATGAACCTTTCAATCCATCCTGAGAAGAAAATTCATGAAGAACTGGCATATCATCCTTGGTTTCACCTGCTTATCCAAAGTCACCACCTGGGTCACCTACTGTGTGGGAAAATAAACATTTGCTGTGTCATTGAAGGTGCTGTCTACCAGCAATGCCAACTATCCTCTCTATTGTGATCTCTGGATGTTTCTGGGAACATGTGACATTGACTAGGCTGCTTAGCCTCACCTACTTCTCAGAGAAAGCCCTCCAGAGGTACTTTCTGAGCGGCCTTGTCCTCAATGGTAACCAAATGCTTCCATCCACAGAGACATGCATGGTATGAGAATACACAGAACAGAAACGTTAGGACCACAATCCAGCCCCATAATGGTGACAGATAACTCAGCTCCCTTATTTGGGAGAAATCGCAGTGCGACATAGATGCTACACCTGGTCAGAAACTTTCATTTTATCCAGATAGGCTGTGTTCCTAGCCCACACTGTGCATGCACACTACACTGCCTTTTTCTGTGAATCCTTCTTCCTCCTTGGGTTTTTATTCCACTTTTCTCTGTCCTGAAAGATGGCTTCTGTTTATCCTTTAACAAAAGGACTATGTCTTCATTAATCCTAAACAATAAAACTAGATAGAGTTCAGCCAGCCATGGTGGCTCACACCTGTAGTTTTAGCATCTGGTAGCAGGATACAGGAAGATGGTGAGTTCAAGGCCAGCCAGGCTGCAAGAGAACCTGTCTCAAAGCACAGGTGGCACTCATTTATTTATTCAGTAAATATCTTTGAGTGGTAACAGCTATGTGAAAATGTAGTAAGGGAACAAATCAGACATGAATCCAGCCTTTCAGAAGAAGTTTTATTAATAAACAAATTTGTGGCAGGAGCTACTAGCTATGACCCAAGTTCTAGTCCTGTGTGCACAGGTAGAAACACTATCTTCCTCTGTAGTTAGATGTGGCTATGTACCAGAGTTCTGGCCAGTCAGAACTGGGTCCACATGGTGGGCACAGAGTCCAGGCCCAGTCTGTTCCATTCTGCATTTTCCTCCCCCATTCTGAATGGTTTGGGTAGGTGGTGATGCATAGTTCACCAGCATGTGAAAGTCACAGGAAGACATCACAGCCTCAGATAGCCAAGTCCAAGAACACCCACTCAGATGCAAATCTGTCACTACGACCCAGTCACCTTCAGGACTGCTGCTGTAAGAGCAAGAAATCAATGTCTATTGTGGGGATGCAGCACAGACTCCAACTACTTATGACAACCACATGGAAACTTTAATTAGCATAAAGCATGAGGCACAGCACTGAAAATATTAAAATGCTTACTTACTGAAACAGAAGGATAGGATATTTGTAGTGAATTATAGAATGTATTGGTATTTATAATTATTACATGATGTTATTTTCAAAATAACATGCATGTATGTATATGTATATGTTTATCACACACGAAGAGAACATTCTAGAGTAATGTACAGCAAGGTATGGATATTTCCTCTGAGTCACAGGAAAGATAAGCATGGTATTTCTACAGTCCTATTGTTGCTGATGAAGGTGCCCTGAGTTTATTCTGAAAAACTAAAAGCTATGTTTAACATTAGAAAGGGAATGGTACCCAGCAGTGTACACATAAAGGCAGAGCATCTAGAGTGAATAAACTTTTCCTATGGGAAATTAGGAGAGTTTTCTGGAACTAATCATCTATTAATGACTGAAAATCCATAAATCATCCAAAGCCTTAGTTCAGTTCAACAACTTAGGCCCCACTGAGAGAAACAGGTTTTGTCAGAAGAGGTACTTTTTTGTTTTTATTACTTATATAAGGAAAGAAAGAACAAACTAGTCTCTCATTGTTTTGGGTAGATAGGTGGGATGAAGGGAGGGGTACTATGGTTAGAGAGCAGCCCCCATCCTTTTCAAGCTTTTGAATTTTTTCATCTGTGTTCATTACTAGTCAGAAAGCTCTCAGTTTTAGGAGCTCTTGTAAATATCAGTGAGAATATTCTTCCCGGCTTGGTTAAGGAAAAGCAGCTGCTGAGCACACAAATCATCTCAAATTTCCAAGTAGAATCTCATAGAACAAAGGCCCAATTGGATTGAAGCAAACCGCCCACTTTGTTATGGGAAGAGCCTAAATATGTTCTTATTATACCACCAATAATGAGGCGTGTCAAAGAGTCACCCCAGTTGCACTTCCAAAAGTACTTATAGAAAGAAATTGTTCCACAATGAGAATCAGAAATGTCACAAAATGTCAGGCACCAAAGTCCTAAAAGCCATCTCCTCCTTCACAAAGACCTTGAGGTATAAGGACTGACCCAAAGAGGGAGGAGCAGGTCACCAACTTTTCAGAAGGAAGAAGGGCATTGTAGGCTCAGGACCCTGTGAAACATCTCAGAGATGACTCCGTGGAGAGACTGTGACGGGAGGGCAAAGGAAGCAGAATGAAGTCAAGGAAGAATTCAGTTGTAATATAGTCACAGCAAAGGAGTCAGATCCATGGGCACTCTGAAGATGGGCTAGCCCAGCACTGTTTTTCCAAGTTGAACTAAAGATACCAGTGTTTTAAATGACATCCTGGTCTGAAGAAGACTATCATTTGAGGAAATACTGCTAGTATCCAGAGCACAAACGCCCAGAGTCAACAGACACAGCAGTGTCTGCTACCCAGCAGTGGAAAGGCATCAACTCTCCATTAACAGTCTGTATCCCATTGCCAAGGACTGTACTAATTGTTTGTACCTGTACTAATTGTTTGGACATTGCTGAAACCAACATGCCAGACAGACAACTCAAAGAAGGAATGGTATGTTTGCATTCATGGTTTCAGAGATTTTCATGATAGGGAGGCACAGTGGAGCGTGTGACAGCAGGAATATGTGGAAGAGTCTCTTCACAGCATAGTGGACCTGGAGCAGGACTAGAGTCTAGAACTAGGAACTAGCTATAACCTTTACATGCTTACCCTTAGTCACTCACTTCTGACAGCAAGACTCTATCTCCTAAAGGCTCCACATAATAGCATGGTCAGCTAGAACAGGGGCTTAAATACTGAGCCTTTGGGGCTGACAAGATGCTAAGATGGGTAAGATGCTTGTCACCAAGCTTGATGACCAGGGTTTGATTCCTAGAACCCAAAGAGTAGAAAGAAAAAAATCAATCCCCACAAGCTGTCCTCTGCCCTTCACACTCACACTCTAATTTGCACACACAGATACACACCCCTCATACCATACATACAAGCACACAAAATCCCTTCTGAAGTAATTATTTAAAATATTATGCCTATAGGGGACATTTCAGATTCAAACCATACTACCACCAAATTCTGATCCTGGGACACTCATAAAGATTCCACCAGTTTCCCATCTCTTGGATCAAACAAATCTGCCTACACAACCCTTCAAGCTCTTCTCAATCCTCAAATGCAATGGTTGTCAATTTCATGGGATCTGGAATCAACTAAGAGACTAAGAGACATGCCTCTGGACATCCTGGAAGAATCAATTGAAAAGGGTGGGTGTCACCAGAGTGAGTGACACCTACCAGTGGCATCCCAGATAAGGTCCAGAAGAAAACCTTCTCTTTTTGTCTGCTTTCTTTACCCGTTACTTGTAGGCGCCACAATTCTGGTGGTGGTGATGGTGGAAGTGGTGGTGGGTGGTGATGGTAGAGGAGGAGGAGGAGGTAGTGTTGGAGGTGGTAGAGAAAGAAATGGAGGGGAAGAGGAGGTGGAGGTAGTGGGGATGGAGGTTGAGGAGGAGGTAGTGGAGGAGGTGTAGCTGTAACAGTACTATGGCAGCTGCTATCACCACTATCACCGTCATCCTTTGCCGATACCAGAATCCAGCTTCTTTCAGCTTCCAACAAGGACTGAAGACCAGCAGCTCTCCAGGAATCCTCCAGGTGTTCAGCATCACACTGGAACTGCTTAGTCATCCAATCTTGTGGACTGAGCAGCTACCAGAGATTTCAGTTTCTCCAGTATGAAGACACTCATTGTTGGACCATCTATCCTCTGTTGTATAAATCAATCTAACAAATACCCTTTTATGTATGTTCATTTTATCAGTTCAGTTCCTCTAAAGAACTCTTGACAAACACATCATATAACAGTCTCTCCAATAGAGCCTAGGCATTTCCTACAAAGGTATATTCATCAACTTAAAAGGTACCATGCTCTTTCACAGCTCTGAGAGCTATGCATGGGCTCTGTTGTTCTCTCATGCTGGGCTCCACACTTGTCATCATAGAAAGCCCTTGGTCATCCCTCAACCCCCTTAGGAGACCCATGAAGGAGCTTCTTTGTTTCTTTCAGGGAATGCTGACTCAGTTTCCTCTCCATTCCACCGTTTTATGTGTAGAAGCACTGCTACCTGCCTTTGAACGTTACAACCATTCATCACAAGATTGGAGGCCTCTTGCAAACAGTTGACCTGTTCATCTTTGTATTCTTGAGACATGAAAAATACTAAATGTGGTTTATGCTCTGTATGCAAAAAAAACAGAACTGGTAATGTCAGCACTGGGTAGGAACAGCAGATGTGTTTTGAAAAGTTGGTGAGAGGAGCTAGAAATGAGTCACACAGAGAGAAGCAAGGTGTTTTACAGCCAGTCATGTGTCAGAAGCCAGTGTATCCATTATCCAACATAAGAGTCTTAGCAGCCTGGAGAGTATACTGGGTGCCTATACAAGACAGCAAAATTGTTTTAGGGCCTAACAACCAGAAATTCTCCCTTAGATAATTTTAAGAAACAGAGCATAAGATCCCTGCCCAAGGCTGTTCATTAAACCAGATGGTATATCTGAGCAGTTCCCTCTCACTACATGTATTTTCCTATAAATGAACTCTACCACGAATAACATACTCACTGTCATTGTCTATGGGATTCTAAATCTACAGTGATAATGAAAAGATGAGCAATGGGACTGTGTAAGCCAAAGGGGAACAGGGTCTCAGGAACAAGTGGAGAGGAAAGGAATGTAGACCAGGCTGGAGTCATTTGAAAGAAGAAAGCAAAATGCAGGCTCTTGTCTTGGTTCCTCATCTTGTGCTGACCTTCATTTCACATTTCTATTCTTAGGCAGAGTGGATCCAACCCAAGCTACATGAAAAGTGCTCACAGCCCAGGCACAGCCTAAGTGAGCAATTTTTTTTTTTCAGAACAAAATATGGCTAGGTAATGAAACAAAACTAAAGATGCTATTAAATAAGATGGGTTGGCTCCCATCAAAGTGAATGTTATTCTATCTATATTTATCTTTAATTTCAGGTCCCACAGCCTAATAGAACCAGGGTACTGTTTGTGAAAGAAAGAAAAGAAAAAATATTTTGTGTTCTCAGGAAATGCCAATAAGCTACAAGGCTTAATCTACTCAGCCGGAGTGGAGGCTGAAGGCTTATTCAAGCACAGACTGCACTGTCTCTCATTTCCTTCTGCAGACAAACCAGTGATCCTTCTAGAACAGAATTCAGAAGCAGCTCTTGCTAATAGCCAAAAGGAAGCTTGTCCAGCCGAGCGACTGCTCCACCCTCGTGAAAAGCCTTCTGCTGGTGCTTCCATTTGAATGTAGGAGTCATTCTCTAAAAATAACCTGCAAAGGGGCCTCCACCATCATCCCAGCACAGGTAGCCTTTCTCTTTCCAAAATAATGAGACGAGGTGAGTTAGTCTTCAGACTTTTCCACAGGAAGGGGCAGCATGAGGCACAGGACAGTGGCTCTCTCTACAGGGTAGACAGAATGGGAAACAGCAGTCCTCTGCTCAGTATCTGCACCTTCTACTTCTCACTTTGTGTCTTACTGAGAAGATAGTACCTGAGGTTGTATAGTAGTCTCAGGGTACTGACTGACTTCAAAGCATCAGAAGTGTGCCTTCTTGTAAAATGCTTAGTGTGGTTGTATTAATGCACCTCTTCCATGCTCCCTCACTTTCTCCCCAATCATGACAATGTTTGTGGTCCCAGATTAGGGGTTCTCAGCTTGTGGGTGGCAGACCATCAGAAAACACAGATATTTATATTACAATTTCTAACAGTAGCAAAACTACAGTTATAAAGTGGCAGCAAAAAAATTTATGGTTAGAGAGTTTCACCACAACATGAGGAACTATATTAAAGGGTCAAAGCATTAGGAAGGCTGAGAACCACTGTTGTAGATGGTTTCCTAACAACCAACCCATACCTGTCAACCTATTAACCCTGCTACCCTCGGTGGCAGTCCTTTATCATCCTTCATCAGTAGGGCTTCAAGCCCACTACAGTACCAAGCAAATAATAGATGCTAAGAACAAGTAGACGAATGCAAAATCCCCTCAGTGCTGCAGATAGAAAGGTGTACAATGTGAGAGGCTGTTCAACAGCTCTACCCTTGAAATCAGCATGATCCTTGAGCCCCTTGAACTTGGAGCTCTTGGGATGATTCCCCCCAAAGTATAGTATGAGTGTCTATGACTCCTCTACTCCCAATAACCTGTTCTAGATAAATGCAGCTGGAGGGTAGCGGTCACCCGGGAGAATCTACTTGGGATCAAGCATAATCACAGTACCAGTTTTGCTTAACTTCCTGACCACCAAACTAAATATTGCTTCAATTTATGAGGCAGCCAGGGTTCACAGAGTAAGCAATGGAGAGTGGGTTTTTTGTTTTGTTTTGTTTTTGTTCCCACTATGGCTGACAATGAATAGAATCATCTAGGTAGCATTTGAGGACTGAAAGTGTCCAAGTCCAATAGTGAAAGCATTTGATTTCACTAGTCAAAAGTGGGTGCTGGGAAGTCTTCCACAGATGTTAACTATATAATAATGACTGTCCAGGGAAGGTGTATGCATTGGTGCAATGGTGGCGTGAATGTTTTGGTAGTAACCAGCTATTTCCTGGTTGAATTTAATGCCTTCCAACTTCACAAGATAGAACTCATGCCTAGTATCATTTACCAGGCACCAAATCCATGCCTTAGTAGGTAAAGGCCCTAGGAAGAGCCTAAAACTATATTCTGATAAATGGATATAGTAATAAAAACCTCCTTCTAAGTTCTGATCCTTTCTTCTATATAATAGATTATCTCTTGTCTCTCATGAGAACACTTTAACTGAAGTAGATGGAAATTAATACAGAGATCTACAACTGCTCTGTTGTAGCGTCTTAGTCTACATGTGCAGAAAATAAAAAAGTGTGGAGTACTTAGCTCCCAATGGTACATCTAAATCACACTCTTTCATGCTCAGAGGACATCAAATCAAGTGGATTCTAAGAGTAGTAGACACCTATAATAAAACAATATTTGCTGGACATTGTAGCACCACTGAACACATGAACTCACAAAAGCCGTGGTTGTATGCACAAGATCAAGCCAGCCAAAAATCCCAGCATGGATCAGGGAGGCTCTTATGAAGTTCCCACCCCTGCTGAGGGGTTGTTGGAAACAGATGGTTATTGGGGCAGGGAGGGTCAGTTTTGTTCAGGGAAGTAGCACCTATGGGCTACTCATGACACAGTGGACATTCCTACACACATGCATATATAGGCAGTGCTATGGATTTGGTGGGTTTAAAAACAAAACACATGAAGTCGAAAAGGAAATGTTTGAAAGGCTTTCAGAGTAATTGGAGAGGAGGGAATGGGGGTAGTAGATTTGATCCAAGCATATCATATAAATGTATGAAATTCTCAAATTATACAAAAGTGAATCCCATGGATTTTAGTGAGAATGTCACTGAATTACATGAGGTTAGCACAAAGGATGTGTCAACCCAAGAAGAGAAACGTTTTATCATTTGTATGTCACCTTTATTCCAATTCAGGGAAGTCAAGCCACATTACTGTTGATTGCTATGTGACTCCCAGCTTGAATACAAAAGTCAGACTAACAACTAAAATTTTTTCTGGTTCATGAAGGCTTTCAGCCTTATACCAAGTGTTGTAAGTAACTGGATTATTTTTGTCAAACTGGAATATAATGAACAAGGTAAATGACAACACTTGCATTGTGATGTGCATATCTTGTAACTCACAACTTGTGGGTGGTGGATCTGGAGGGAGCCTAACCCTTTGATGATTCCGAAAGCTGCCTTAGGGGCAGATACAAGAAGAAAGGAAAAGAGCATGGAGCATCCTGGCAGGAAATATGGAGGTACAGATAAGCTATCCATGGTCACAATGTGCTTTTGGCTCCTTGAATAACAGTGAAGTGTCAGTTCACTTACAAATCCTAAGATTAATTTTCCCTCTTAATCTCAGTCTCCAACTTAGTTATGCTCCATGCCCATCCAGATCCCCTTCTCTGATCTAAAAAGGAGCAAGTCAAGGGCTTGATCTTTCCCTGCTGAGAGGAAACGCAATGTGCATCCTACCAAAATTTTCTTCCTCATGTGGACTCGTTGGAACTGGAATCTGCCTGCTGTTACATCTTGGCATTTGTTAAGTAGATCAGGAAACTAAATCAAAATATAATGCTACAGTCAGGTACAAGCTGTTCAATCTAGACAGATTCTGCTTATAAAGAAAAATTAATTTTCAAAGAATTAGGTAATCACAGCCCCAAGTTACCAGTTGAGAAGGCTTGCCACCTTCCAGCTGCAGCTTCAGTCCGTGTCATTTTTCTCCAGGGGCTTCCAGATCATAAATGAAGTCATTCTGATCCTGGAGTGTGGCTTTCTAAACTAAGAACATAATAATAGCCAGCTTAGCATAACCCTTGGGTGTCTTGGAATAAGCCTAGCCCGGCTGCCGGCTGCTGTCTTGGAGAAAGAAGCATTTACTAAATGTGCTTGACCACGTATAGCTTTCCAGTGAAACGACTTCGCATTAGTCCTTGTTTTAGTTATAGAACCGGAGAGTGTTAAGGCAAGAGAGCTGGTTAGAGGTGTTGAGCAGGCTACACATCTGAGTATGAGTAGAAACTAAAGTCTAGAAGACTAAGCTGCAGTTCAGGATTATCAGGATGTCCGTGGGCCTCCTGCTTTTCACCGTGTGCTCTGTTCTCTCTCTAAAACCCTCATCCACTCCCACGAGTTCAAATGTCCTTTGTATATGGCTAGCTTGCCTCTCAAACTCCTCCATAGAACTGTTTATCTTCCACTCCAAGCCTCTTTCCATTTTAACTGAGGTCACAAGCCTTCTCTACCTCCATATAATGGACCAGCATTTAGTACTAGCTCAACTTCCAAGACAAATGCTGGATTTGTTTCCTTCTGTGATCTTCATCGCTAGGACCCAAGTTCACCCTCCTGCAAGTCACTCCCTATTTTATTTCAAGTCTCTTCTCCGACTCATTTAATTTCAGTAGCTCAGAACTGTTCTCTGTCCTTTCCTTCATGATGCACCAATCATGTAGTCAGGCCATACACACATACTACATCCCTGCTTAAAACTCATCAAGATTAAAATGCAACACAGACTCCTTGACTCCACTACATTCCCAACCTCTTCTACTTTCTGCTTCTTGCCGTGGTCTGGCCACACTGGCTAGCCGCATCCTCAACAGACCAGCCTCAGCCCTGGCTCTGGCTCAGCACTGTCACTCTTCCTCAGAGTGTTCTCCCCGGATGTGCGCGTGACTATGAGCACTTCTTACTGCAGTCTCAGAGGGCTAGTCACTGCTAATGCTGTCCACATCCCTGTCTTTCTTATTCCCTTCTTCACCTCTGTTGTGGCTGACACTACTAACTTCTTTGTTTGCAGGCATGATATCTATCCCTCCAACAGACTATAAAAGGCTGAGAAAAATCTCATTCCACTGCATCCCTTCCTCCTGAAAAACGCTGGGCTAACCAAGTACTCAGCAAATACTGGAGCAGTAGAAACACTTCAGGATCAGATCTCTATACACTGGTTTCCACTGCAGGACTGATCCAGTCTAAATTACAGTCTCACTTTTTGTCTCATCAGAAACAGATCCATTATCAGAACTAGAACCCAGAACCCTTTCCTATTCAATAAAAGGGTGCGTGTATGTGTGTGTACATGTACATATTGACTGGCATGATATACTGTCTCTAAAACCCAAGAATAGAAGACCCTGAACCCTGTAGAAACTAAACATAGGGCAGAAAATGGACCTAGAGGGCTCTCTTTAAGAGACCTTCCTCATGGCCTACCATCAACCCACTAGTCTGGATTCCACATGAATATTTCTTTCTATTATTTTCCAACAACATTTGTCCACTCTTCAATGAGTGTTTATCAGGAAACAACATGTGCTAAGGCATGCCTGTTCTGTTTGCTTATCGCTTCAGTTTATCTTGCATGTAGTTCTGGTCCTTTATGTCTTCATCAACTACTTATAATTTTTTGCCTCAATTATATTAGTGACAAAATTCTTTCCAGGACTCAAGCTGGAAGTCCCAAGAGAAAATCTAATTGAACTGGTTCACCCTGTGAAAAAAGCCTGGTGACACATCATAGGTCACAAAATAGCTTGTGAACTGGCAGCCATTGGGTCAACAGCCCAATTCACAGAACCATCTGTTTCTGTGCATGCAGCTGTTCTTGTGTAAAAGCGAGTTTGCAGAGCTCACTTCTTGGATAAACTTTAAGCTAATGCTGGTACATTTAGGTCATGGAAAGAAACACATTGGGACATTTCAGCTGGAATTTTGCTTGGGCCAATCAATGGGAAGTTTGGTATCACTAAAGGTTTCATATTCAAAAAATTGATATGCTTGAAGCTTTAAATTAATTTTTGAGGAAGGTATGGAATGGACTATAACATGATGACACTGGAGATCTTTTTTAAAAATAAGATTAAAGTCAGAGGCAAGATATCAAAATGCTACCTCGTGAGAACAGGAATCTGTATGAGCAATACAAAAGGGAACTGATATCACTGGGAGAGCTATTGACTAGAAAAAATTGAAACATGGCATCTGTTTTGTAAGACTGGACCAATCCCTGCTCCATACCAGCCCTCTCCTATGGCTCTTGTATATGTCAAGCACCAGGCTAGGGGTATTGCAGCATTACTATGTGCGGCTTAGAAAGATATTATGATAGATGCAATTCTGTATGCATTTTATATAAATGAGAAAGCTTCCCACCATAGAACTGAATAACTTTCCAAAGGACACATAGCCAGAAATTGCCAAGCCAGGATTCAAGTTTATATTGTAAAATATACTAGGTTTGGAGTCAAGGTCCTGAGGGGATTAGTGAAATGAGAAAGCCTTCAAAACCAACACTGGAGTTAATTAAAACCCACACTCATACCCAGGAAGAGGGACTGAGCAGGGATGCTGCACCAGACAATGAAGTGTTCGGTTTGGCCTTAGTCATGACATACTGGAAATGAGGATGGGAGTATCCAGGGAGAGAGCATAATAAAAAGATAGAAATTGTAAAGTATAGATCTAGAGAGTCCCTAGATGTTGAGTGAAAAAAGCAGGAGTCAGGTTTCCTGGGGGAGATTATAAACCTTAAAGGGAAGGGGAGGAGAGGGTCAGGAGACCAGCTATTCCAGTGTGCCTACAAGTACCCTAGACTTTGCAAAGGAAATCTCTAGAAACCCTGGTAAAACTCCATATAAACCGGAATAACCAGTGTCCCTAAAGGAGAACATGGTTAGAGGAGATGTAAGAACAGAGAAAGGCAACAGGGGACACTGATGCTGCAAGAGGAACAAAGGCAAGGCAGAGAAGTTGCTCCAGACCCGGACCTGGAAATCTGAGTAGAAGGAATTGAAGAGAGAGGCAGCTATCAAACAGGGCTGTGCAAGAAGCTGAGCTTTCAGGCAAAACTCATCTTTCCATTAGGACCAATGAAGTTTGGTGGGATGGTAGGAGCATCCCCAAAGCAACGGGAAGATGCAAGCAGTTATACCAACAAGACAGTCTGGGAATGAAGAAGAGTTTGGCCCAGCAGGGGAGAGACTGCATTGAGAGTTATGTCTACAACTGAGATGAAGAACAGATCACAACATGACTCAGAAGACAGAATCATGCTGCACCTCCCGCCTAGAATCTTGTTCCCATCACTTGATAGCTACTCATTCTTGTACACATTCCCTCTCTTACACTCAATATGTGTACCTGTGAAACAGAGGTCATGATAGCCTTGTAGGTGTAGGTCAGAATTAGTGCCAGTGACCTGCACAAAGCAGGTTCTCAATAAAAGATATTGTTGTGGTGGTATCAGTTTGATTACTACTATTGTGAAACTAATCAGAATGACATACAAGCATCAGAAGACATCACCTGGGTAGAATTCCACTCCTGAAGCATATTTGGTTTTCATGTTTCTGCTTAGATGTTCTGCTGGGATCCAGTAGACCATTAAGATGCTCATTTCTCAGAGGCTCTGTCTAAAGACTGAGTGATGATATGGGTGTAACATTCAAGGTCAAATGATGTCATCACTAGGGGTCAAACAGCCTGGATAAGCATGGGAGAGTAAGGCTGCCTGTCCCTACCACACCCCCTGGAGCGAAGTGCCTGGAGCTGGAAGTCCTGCCAAAGGGAACACTTGGCAAAAAGTAGCATGTCTCAAGAGCAGGTGACAAAGACCTCAGCCCAGAATCTGACTTTTGAAAAGGAGAATTTGATTATACCTATTAGTCAAAAAGCTTTTCAGATCACTCTGTTATTTTTAGGCAGTTTTTTTTTTATTCTAGAACCCAGTTCTGCTCCATACAAGGGAGGGAACAGGTGGAAGAATCCCAGGGATCCTTGTGTCTCCCACATGTGGGAGCTGACTCAGTTACCTGTTACTGCACAGGTACCTTTATTTCCAAGGCAGCCAAGCTTGAGCATAAGATTATGCTCGGTTAAAAATTAAAATATCTTTGTCATATGAGCTGGAACTGTCCCATGAATCCAACACTTTGCTGCAGATTTCTCCCAAGATTTTGTTTTTAATTTTACCTTTTTTATTTATTTAATATGTATGTGTGTATATGAAAGACATGCATGTCCCAGTTTAATCATAGAGGTCACAGGACAATTTGTAAGAGTTAGATCTCTCCTGCCACCATGTAGGTTCTGAGGAAAAAACCTCAGGCCCTTACCCACTTAGCATCTCACTAGCTGTCAAGTTTCTAATGGAACCATGCAAACCATAGAGGTTCCCTGTTTGTAGCTGTGGACCCAAAATGCAGAAAATACCCATCCCCAACACACACAAAAGATATGTAATATGAAGTTTCTGGCCTGGACTTTTGGGCCTAGCCCCAAGGTTTGGACTCACTCAACCCTAACCCACTGCCATTTAGTCCCAAATAATCAACACAAATGCGTATATTAATTTCATGCTGATTGGCCTGTTGCTCAGACATGTTGCTAGCTAGCTCTTGCTTTTAAATTAACCCATGATTTCTATCTTATTTAGGCATGAGGCTTGTACCTTTTCTCAGAGCACCATTTTGACTTCTTTCCTCTGAGTCTGCTGGTGTCACTGACCCTGCTCTTCATGTTTCCAGAGTTTTCTTAGTCTGGTAGCCCCGCCCACACTTCCTGACTGCCTTCTGGCCAGTTATTAAACCAGTAGGAGGAACAAATATTTACAATGTACCAGAACATAGTCCAACAGCAAAGATATGTCATCTGAGACCACTTTGTCTTACATGCTCAATGCCCAAGAATGGTAACAATATAGCTTGGTATTTATCTTAGTAAAGGCACCATAACACAATGCCAGACACTCTGCTAAGGGAGTTTATAACAATAGGAATTTATGACTTACCATTATGGAGTTTGGAAAAGTCCACACTACTGAGGGCCCACTTACTGGTTCTTCTCTGTCTATCTTCATGTGATAAAAGTGGAGATAAAACTGATGTCTCTTTGGTAAGTGAGCTAATCTATTTATGAGGGTCCCACCCTCCTTGCCTAATTGTCCCTCAGGGTGCAGCCTCCAAATATTCTCAATAGTAGGATAATATTGGGACAATTAGGATAAACCTGAACATGTGAATTTGAGAAGACTGAACAGTCTGCAGCAGGACCCCGATTCTGAATCTCTCTGTCTCATTTTCAGAACAGAATCCCACCAGAGTGAGAATAATCACCTTTTAAAGAACTTGCTGCTTTTATTCTAATCAGGGCTTTGAAAGATGGAAGAAGTCTCCTCAGAAAGGAATCTGAGGGAAGAAGTTGGCAGAATTTCAGCAAACATGGGAATTTAAAACAAACAAACAAAATCTTACAACATAAATCTGTTTGCTAGTAGGAAAGAAGATATACTGCATTTTCTTTTCTTTCATATAAAAATTAATATTTATTAAGGAGTTATACAAGCACTCACAGATGCAATATAACCTTAATGCAATTCTCAGAGAGTTGGAACTTCCCGTACTAGATGTTTAATTTTCTCCCGGAAAAAAGCAGAAACAAGTAGGAAGGCAATTTCAGGTTCCATGTCCCCAGTGATTCTGGCCACACCCCATCAGGGTCCAGATTCTCTGATGTCACTAGCACTTCCTTGGGTAACCTCTGATTCCCACTACAGTTTGGGGTTACATATCATGAAAAATCCAACAAGATAAATTCTCAATCCTGAACATTAATGTCTCCAACACAAGGGCACCATGTTTGTCTTTCTGGGTGTCTGTCATCTCATTCAGAATGAATTTTCATGTTTCATTTATTTGCATGAATTCCAGTTTCTTAATCTTTTGCTGGGATTGAGAACATCTGTCCATCTTGAATGATTTGGGGTTGTTCCTCCCTTTATCAGTAGCTTTAAATTTCTTGTATGCCTACATGTTTCTTCCTTGGTGGCTGAATCAAGTCAAGATAGCAACGTTGCATAACTGGGGGTGTGGAGGTCACCATCCAACTCACAATCTGTGTAAGCCACACTCTCTAGAGCTGCATAGTGCACAACCTGTTCATCTAGACCTGAATAGATGTGTTTGAGGGCTTCTAAGTGAGAAAAGCATCTACAGTGATTTCCTCATAGGACAATCAAAGTCAAAGTTCTTGCAGAAACATGCCCTGAATTATACCAAGAGTAGATGTCCTGCATATTATTCAGGTACCATTTGACAGTTTTGCAAATGAGGTAGCTGAATGCCTGAAATGCAATGTGTCTTGCTCAAAGTCAACAGACCTATTAGAAATGAGACAGATTTCCCCTTCTTCAAACAGATGCACAAAATGGGCCACTTTTCTGTACATGCGTTTAGTTTATCTAGATCTCAAAGTGAGTCCCCACTATTTATAACATGTACTGAGCCTTTTCTAAATGCTGAGCCTGGTAAATACAAAAAGAGTCCTTCTAAATGGCCTGTAACAGCAGGACATAGTTTGCCTCCATCACACAAGCTTTGGTCCAAGAAATAGAGACTTGTCAAGCACATTTCCAGGCAGTAAAATAGCATAGCCTTTCTCCAGGCAGGCTGTTTACAGCTCATGGAACAAATAAGTTTTGTCCTCTTTGGAGGTGACAGACTTAACCTGCCTTGGTTTATTGATTAAATATTTACTCATCGATGTATTTAAAAACTATATTGTTTGCACAATAGGCCTAACACTATTCTGAACTATTGGAAATAATTACCAATTTGAAATCAAGCTGTTTGGGCAAGAAAACCAATGACCATTAACAGAGAGAATGAGAAACTTACAGGTTACTGAAGTGGACCTTTAATTTAAGTTTTATTTTTAGCACAGTAGCGCTAGTCTTTCTGGTGGGAGTTTTATGTATATTTGAATGTGTGTGGTAAAGAGTCAAGTGGGTAGAGGGAGGGAGAAGCCCTTTTTATTTTATCTTATTTTATTTTATTTTATATTTTTTTACCAAAACCCAATGAAATGAAACCACTTTACAAATGAGCTCCCTGCCAAATTTCTTAGTGAAATCAAAGACACCTTTGAGTTCATTGCCCAAGAGTAGGGCAAAAGGCACCTGCAGTCACGTCTGTTTCTCGTTTGGTTCCCGTGTAACTCAGATGCCCTGTGGATTAAGTGAAACCTGCCCCTGAGGTTGAAATCATGTACACCACGTGTCAGCTCAGCTGGAGTTTGGAAACAGGAGCTGAGAGAGTGCCAGTCAAACATGCAGCTCTGGTTTTCCCCCACGTGTAACCTGAAGAGGAGAGTCAGGTTCTGAGAGCCAGGCCCTCGCTTCTCTGTAAGGGATACTACAAGACCCTGCTTGCATCAACTCCCTGAAACTTTCGCAAGAGATGGCTATGGCATGCAGCATAACGTGTTGAGGATGCTCTGTCAGCTTTTCTTGACCTGCGCATGAGTTTGTAGCCACATCCTGACACGGAGAAAGGGATTCAACCACAGCCTAACATCAACCCCCTAGAAGCCTCTCAGATGACTGTTCTGTGCAGATGCTGCTGTGAGCTGCTTGAAAATGAAAAGGATTAGGGTGACCAGAGAAACTGCACTAGGTAGTATAGGACCCAGCTCGTACATGAAGATCCCAAACCAAATTCTTCCCAGGTTTAAAGCCCAAGTATCCTCCATACAGACACACACACACACACACACACACACACACACACACACACACTTTTTTCGTTTTTCAACAGAGGGTATCTCTGTGCAACCTTGGCTGTCTTGGAACTCACTCAGTAGACCAGGCTGGCCTTGAACTCGGAGGTCTGCTTGCCTCTGTCTCCCAAGTAATAGGATTAAAGGGCCAGTGCCACGGGGCCCAAAGTAGCCTCTTAAATATCAGTCTCAATTGTGGATTCTGGGTCATGTCTCTTTGGTCACATTTCTGAACGTTAGTGACTTATTTGCCCCTTCTTCCTTCCTTCCACTGATTCTACGAGCCCTCTACGAGTGCCTATTCCAGAGTCAGCATCCAGAAACCGGCAAATGCACCAGTTCCGTGGAGTTTCTCTTTCGCTGGGGAGGGGGAGGGGCTGGCTTTCAACTAGCTCTTTGAATGCGTGCTCCAGATAAAGCCAAGCCTCCATGTGGTATTCCAGATTTACACAGGATAAATTGGGATGTGATAATGTGCTTCAAAAAAAGATTCAATATTTTACTTAAAAAAAGAAATCACAGAAGGATTCCCTTTAAATCTAAAGTGCCTCTTGCCCCACACCCATCTCACCAAGTGTATTAGTCAGGGTTCTCTAGAGGAACAGAACTGATAGAGTGAATATAGACATATACATATATTCACAAATATATAATATATATGGTATTCAAGTCTAGTAGTTGTTAAGTCCATGAGGCTGGCTGTCTCAGCTCATCTTCAGTATGTGCTGGAATCTTAAAGAAACAGACTCTACTGCCAGTGAAGGAAGAGCAAGGGCAAGCACGCAAAGAGAGAAAGCTTTCTTCTTCCATCCTTTAGACAGGTTGCTGCCAAGTATGGCCCAGATTGAAGGTGGCTCTTCCCACCTCAAAAGGTGGAAATGATTTAATTGAATGAAAAGAAAACTATCCTGCACAGGTGTGTCCCGCCAGTTGGGTTTTAGTTAATTCCAGATATAGTCAAGTTGACAACCAAGAATAGCCGTCACTAAGACATTTTATTTAAATTCTGAATGATCTATTTATTGTTAAATAAAGCAACCCTACACTATTCGTGGCTCCTCCATAATCACTACCACAGGTAGACAGCCAGTTCCCCTGGGAGAAGGAGAAGGCGTGCAGGAAGAGCCTTAAGATGGCACCACCCACTCCCAATGAGAACAGGAGCAGCTCTGGGAGATGGCTGGCAGAAGGCCATAAGTAGGCTGGAAAGAGTCTGGGACTATTCCATACTAAGGATGGCTTGCCCAGGGCTCCTGTACAGTTTCTTCATTACATAGCTGAATCCAAGACCAAGAAAATCCAGAGTGAAGGGAAATTTTCCTTTAAGTTTGCTTGTTTGTTTTTGTTTTTCTCACTAGGGGTAAAAGAGACAAAGAAATCTTAATACATACATGTAAAAGTTGGACCTGGTGAGTCGATGACATCTCTTCTCTCTCGAATAATTTCAACTGCTTAGCTATTTAATTACCCATCCCCAGATCTCTCCTCACGCCTATGAGCAAGCTGGCCCATTACCAATTAGTGAGAACAGTCACTCCACTGAGCTTTTGTGTGAAAAAATAAATAGAAAGCTGCCATACACAAACACAGACTGAGGAGAAGAAAGAGAGAGAAGCAGAACACTCCTGAGTTTACAGCAGACCCCTTGTCATTTTGTACCCATAGGGGTTTCATTGGACGATGAGTACATTTCTCCTCAGGACTTTTGTTCTGTGGGGAAGCTTCCTGGTCCAGCTGCAAAGTGGTTTAATTGACATAAAACAAATTAAAAAGAAAGAAATTTAAAAGCAGCCCTAGCATGCTGGCTAGAAAGTGAACGTCATAACCACAGACCAACATCAGTCTCACCAACCAGAAGCAGCTGAAGCCAACCATGGGTGTTTGCACAAATCATTCATGGACCCTGGAAGGATGCGCACTGAAAGGTCCCAGAGTAATGCGCTTAGTTCAGCAGAAGTCAATCGATTTTTTTTTTTTTCAAAACACAGGACAGCCGGGAAGATGGGTCTTTTCAAGAAAGGAATACAGCTACAAAAAGAATTATCTTAGAGCTGGAAATAAATTGAGTTGCCTTTTCATCTCCAAACTTATGACAGTCCAAACCCATCACAACAAAAGGTCCTGTGTGAACACACATCTGCTTTGCAAGGTCTCTCCTAGCCTGAGCAGGTGGGTGTTAGCATGCTTGAGGCCAGGTCCAGCACCCACTCTGCATCACTCTTCCAACACAGAGCATGCACTAACAGCCCTCTGACCATCAGAGATTTGCATTAGGTTTGCATAGAACACAGTTCTTCTGGCTTCTCCTTAGACACAGAACTCAAATTCAGTTTATGCAGTGGCTGAGAAGTGATTGCTGACACCCTAGCAGAATGTTAGCTACAATACCAGTGTCTGGGTCAGGCAGAAAAAAAAATTCTTTTGCCTTTATCCATAGCCAACCCCCTCCCAACACAAGGCACGGAGCAGTATACAGGGTGGGGGTGGGGGTGGAGAGGGCATACATCTGTCTGAGCTACTGGTAACAATTAACAATTCACCTGCCCCCACACATCTTCCATTCATGCCCCATTTGTCTCCCCTTTAATTTATGTAAATGGAAAGAATTCATGGAAAATTTTCACAGAGAAAAGTTTTTTCCAGAACACTCAAGTTACATTGGCAACTACCAACACAAAAGTGAAGCCTTGAACTCTTGAGGCTTTGACTACTACAAAAGTGAAGCTTTGAACTCTTTAGAGTAGATAAAAAGCCTTTGGGGAAGGAAAAAAAAAAAAACACTCATCAAAGTCATGGAAGATTTGGAGTCCAAGTCTGTGACAATGCAGGGTGTTAGCCAAATAAGTGAGTTAAACCAATGACAACACCAGGATTATTTCATGCTGCCCTCCTGGTACCCAGTGTAGAACACTAAAGGATGCTGACAAATCCTGCATTACAAGCAACCAGTTAAGTCCTAGAGTAAGATCGGGTCTGGAAACAAACACAAAATGCAGGAGGTAACCATCTGAGGCCAGCTTGCTGTTGTAATCACTGATGAGACCTACCGAAAGAATAATCCCCTCTGTCCAGGACAAGAACCATTTGGAAGTCATGACAAAACCATGAAAAGCTGAGAAGCAGCTCCAGCTTGGAGTAGACCACACAGATATGCACTGCAGACATGCTGACCACTCCTTTTCTTTTCTGTGCCTGCATGTCTTCTGGGTGGATTAGTAGAGATTGTTTCCTGAGAGTACCCTGGAGATCATTTGTAGCCTTGGGCTCACTAGCACCATGCCTTGTTCTATACCCCCCACCTTGCTGTTTCAACACTGTTTTTTAGGGCCAACTCAGCATCAGTGAAAACTCAAAGAAAGATATTGTAGAAACAGGGTCAGGTGCATTCTATAGTAAAAGAACCTCAGGATCTTTTCCCTTTGTAAATTATTGCAATGTAGGAAAACTATAGAACATCCCCCCAAACACATACACATACACATGCAAAAGGAAGGTTTGGGATATACTGCTAAGACAATGGTTCTTAACATGTGGGTCTCAAGCCCTTTGAGGATTGAATGAACCTTTCACAGGGGTTGCCAAGACTATCAGAAAACACAAATTCTTTAAATTATGATTCATAACAGTAGCAAAATTACAATGAGTACAAAATTACAATGATGAAAATAATTTTAGGGTTGAGTTACCAGAACATGAAGAAATGCATTAAAGGGCTGAGACATTAGGAAGGCTGAGAACCACTGTGCTAGCACGTTCTTAAGAATGAAATTCTGGCCAGGAGGTGGTGGTGCATGTCTTTAATCCTAGCAGATTAGGAGGCAGAGACGGGCAAATCTCTGGCTTAGAGGCCAGCCTGGTCTACAGAGAGAGTTCCAGGATGACCAGGGCTATACAGTGAAACCCTGTCTTGAAAAAAAAAAGTTAAGAATTAATGAATGAGTGAATGAATGAATGAATGAAAATCTGTTCTTTGACTGTAATAACCAAAAACTTTTAGTCTACTATCTGTACTCATAACAATGCAATCTTAAGTATCACTTAGATTAAAAAAAAAAAAAATTCCATGTCACCACAATCACAATCATCAATTTCCCCATCCTCTACCTGTCTAAAGAGAAGTGGTCATGCTCGCTACCTCCATCTCCCTTTCCTGCCTCTAGTCTCCACTGGCAATAAACACCAGTGTCTTGTGCAGTTTGCATTATTTTTACTTTCCTGGAAAATTCCATGTTCACAGTGGACATCATTCTCAAGGACTGTGAAATGGCTGTCAGCACAACTGACCTCCTGAATAAAGAGGTACTGCTTTCCAAGCTCAGCCAGAATGTCTCTAGCCTTAGCTAATGACAGCCTGGGACAAAGCCACCTGTCTGCTCTATAGAGGTCATGACATTATTTACTTCCCATGTTCTGGTGTCTGCTCACATGTTCATTACTGTCTCTAATCTGCTTCACACACCCGAAAGTGTTGCCTTCAGATCTTGGCAGATGGCATAGCACTAATTCCAGTAAGTACTTGCTTGATGGTTTTGCCCTGTCCAAGAATGCTGAATGTGATGTGATGTGTCATGAATAATTTCAAAAAATCCAAACCTGCTAAAATTTCACACATCCTGCAAAGAGTCTCATAATCTTAGTCTTAGATTCAATTTAGCTACATCACAATCAGATTTGACACTCAAAGCAGATCAACCCACAGACAGACCAACGAAACAATCTTCTCAGACTTCTTTTTTTAAATCACATTTCTTCATTAATTTGAGGAAAATTTTCATTTCTTTATCCTAAGCAGCAAAACATTAGAGAATTTGGTTTATGCTGAAAATCGCACTGAGTAATGCAGTCCCCAAAGGCAATGCATATTAATCCATGATCATTGGTTTCTGTAAAGGAATTGTCTCTTTCACAGAATGGTGGCAACATGAGAGGCTCAGTATTTAGATACTACCATCTGGGAAGAGGTCCCCAGATCCAGTGGCTGGGGTCAGCCTTCATGCTGGTATCCTCACAAGCTTCTAAGTGGCATCTGACATAGCATTATCCTATATATACTCCCACACATATAGTCCATAACATGGGACATATCAGTGGTTACACCTCTCCTAACTCTGGTAATTTATCTTATGGAAGGGGCAGCCCTCACTTTGTATCAAGACCTCTCCCAGGCCCCGGAGTAAGTAAAGGTCACCTATTTCCTTCAAGATGCTCACAATTCCTAACTCTAAGGCGGTGAATGAAATAAGATAAAAGACAGAAGTGTGGAGAGGAATGCATAGTATGAGCTAAAAATATAATTAGCCAGCTTTGAAATTTACACTGCACCACAAGGCAAATGCAGTCCACAAGACTATGCCACTTTCCTTATACATTTGCTTAAAAGAAAGAGGCTAGCTTCAGATAAGGTGGGCAGGGAAGATAAGTCTAGAGCACTGGTTTGCAAATATGAGAATGAAATATCCATTCATACAGATTATGAAGTCAGTCCTTTTGAGGCCACATGCCCTCACCTTCTAATTTCACTGATGTCTAAAGTGCAGCTATGAAAACCTAAGCGTCATAAGAAGTCCCAGCCACAGAGATGAACTCAGCAAGCATTGGTGACATCATACCATACATGTGCCAATATCTTTACCTAAGTGTGATAGCTTCAATTGACAATACATTATAATTTAGAAGAATTTTATACACATATAAAATTTCAAGGATATTCCCCCCCTCCTTGGAAAAGACCTAAGGGAGTTCTTTTTGAAAATCTCCCACTTTTCTCTAAACATAAAAGACCATTTAGACAAAGAAGCAGTATTATTGATCAAAAAACCATCATTGGTATTTCTATATCTGAAAGCCAAAAAGCTCAATGATAAGAAAAAATAACTCTCAATAAATAATATACATCTCTTAAAAACTGATTTTGAGCTTTTTTCATCTCAAGAAATGAGACAGTTTGTGGGTAGACAAACACTACCCATCATTAACACTGGAAAAGTGTTTTCTTCACCTCTGTCATGTAAACCAGGAGATCACTGTTGTCTTGAAAAACAACAGCTGGACATATTAAGTGGAACTGAGCTTTCAAGAATAATAGTTGTGTTTAGAATAAGTCTTAATTCATAACAGTCAAAAATCAGAGCCAATCCAAGTATCCATCAGCTGATGAATGGACAAAGTAAATGATATTAAGCCACCCAAAAGAGTGAAATCCTAGAGATGGGGAGGTAACTTCATTGGCTGTTTGCTGCACAAGACTAAGGACACAAATTCAGATATCCAGCACTCATGTGCAGCTCCAGTAGTGGGGGGTAGAGGCAGTAGGATTCCGGGGCTTTCTGTCTAGCCAGTCTAGCTGAATGAATGAGTTCCAGGTTCAATGAGAGATTGTCTCAGAAAAGTAAGGTGAAGAGTAATTGGGAAAGAAGCACAATACAAACCTCTGATCTCCAAGTGCACACTCAAAAAACATACATTTTCATAAACACATACACTTTCATAAACACATACAAAAAGATGTGCATGTGTGCATATGAGCACACACACACACATACACACACACAAAATGGAATCCTGTCACTTTCAACAACATAGATAGAACCTGAGTCATTAAATGAAGTAGCCAGGAACAGAATGACAAGAACCACACAATCCCATGTTGATTTCTTAAAAGTTGAGAGTAGAACATGGCCACAGAAGAGTGAGAATAGCTGTAGAGGTGGATTGGTAGGACTAAGTTACAGTTTAAAAGGAACAAGAGGTTCCAGTGTGCTGTTAAACAGAAGTGTGATGATGAAAAAAGCAATATACACTGCATATTTCAGAAAGTATAAGAAAGGATTTTAAATGGCATCACCATAAAGAAATGATAAATGTTCAAAGGGATAAATATATTTAAACTAATTTAAACATTACATAATGCATATATGCATCAAAACATCACATGGTACCTCCTAAGTATGCAGAGTTTTTATGTCTTATGATTTCATTAAAAGTAAATCTAATTTACATTTTAATAAACAATAAAAGAGTCTCGATTTCACTGTAAAAATGAAACTAAAAAGTTGATTTGGCTATTTCCCAGCATAGTGGAGACTTTTGTATCATATATTGAGTGTGAAGTCAAAACATAAATTTTAGGAAATGTGTTTCCTGGATGACAGATCAGCTGCCCAGGAAAAGGTGAATGCAAAATGAAACTTCTATTTCAATCACACTGATCACCAGCTAAGAAATGGGCTTGGGATTGATTAACCTTTATTTTCATAAGCAAATGTCTATGATGATAGAATAAATCACAAAGGAAAACAATCAAAATAATTAAGCATTGAAGTAGTAAAATATCTGACTAAGAAGATATGAGGAATGATGGGCATATGGCCCCAGGTGAAGTGTAACCCACACAACTATACCATTATGTGGTATATTGTCTGGACTTTCAATCATGAATTTTAAAGAGAATGGTGTCCTTCCAAAAACCTCCTCAAGGGAGTAATATCAGAAACCTAAAAAGGCAGAGGTGAAGGTTTTATGTAATTCTCATTTCCAAAATTCTAGTGCATAATCTGCTTGTGGTAAGAAATATGAAGTCAAGTTTTCCAGTTTTAATTTTAAGAACATTGGGATTTTTCTGATTTAAACTGATGTCACTCAATCAGTTTAATTATGTCTGTCTGATGTCTTCTCAGTATCATTGGTGGATATTAGTCTAGAAACAGGATCTTACAGTCTAGTAGTTGAAATCAACTATGCTCTCAACTCTCAACTACTTTTGCAAATGCCATCAAATGGGGGGAAATCTCCCTTAAAAATGTGCTGATGGGTGACCTGAGGGAACACCAGCATATATGCAGAATCTAATGAGTTTCCACAATATTTCTATTTGTAAATTACTGAACTAGGATCATATGTACTTTTCAATCTACTGAGATTGCTAAAGTGCCATCATGGCCTGCTCCATGAGCTTGCCCTCCAGGTCTTTTTGATAGACTGACAATTTTTCAATTATAACTTGAGACAAATGAGCCTGCTATATTAACCTTGAGCTTAACTTTGTTACAAAGAGGTAATTGTAATTGCTCCTGTTGTAACTGGTTTTGCTCTGCTTTAAATGGAAGTGTATTAGGAGACTCTAACTATTGAAGCCCAGAGAAAGGTCTAGAAAAAATGAAGGCTTAGCTTAAAACCCACAGTCAGATAGATACAAGATGACATGTTTTAATAACCACCCAAAAGCTTCCTGACTGTTTCATATACCGCAGGAGAAGTGTGTACAGCAAGCAAATCTTAGAACAACTGCTCAGTGTTTCAGACTCGGAACTCAAAACAGTGTGAGCCTCTTCCACATGTGGCTGTAATCAAGGACTCAAAAGTAAGCCCCAAACGGCTCTATAACAACTATAAATTCTGAAGAAGAAAGTAACAACTCAAGCCCTTGAAGACATATGAGATTAAGAGCATTCTCGATGGAAAGAGCAGCTGAAACAGGGTAGATAGGGCTTCAGTTCTCATATTGCGGGCATGAGAACAGGATCAGAAGATGTGGACAGGCAGAAACATGCTAACTCTTTGCAACTTGGGGTGGGGGGTGGTCACTGACCACACATCTGTGGGTGGATTCCAAGATCTCCACCAATAGTGAAAGAACCAAGAAGCTGGAGCTACTGGAGATGGCAAATTTAGTTTTGTCCCCAGTTTAAGTTCATTTCCTGTCCTAACAAAAGAAATCAATTCCATTCAAGGAAATATGTAATACCCAAAGTTTCCACAGGAATCATTCATAATCTTCAAGATGTAATACAAAGAGCTCAGCATACAGAAAACATAACCCCATCAAAAGAAACAATAAAAGGATCGATTAAGAGGTCAACCACAGATGGTCCAGATGTCAGAATTCTAAAAAAGAGACTCAAAACCTGCACTCGTAACTGTGTTCAAGAACATAAATAAATGTTTTTGTTTAGTTTTGCTTTGTTTTGAAGATAGGAAAGGGGGAGAGTCCCTTGCCACACAAGTCTAGTGACCTGAGTTCTACCCGTGGATCCCATAACAGAAGTAGAAAATTGATTCCTGAGAGTTCTTCTCTGACCTTGCTTGCATGCACGCCATGACACTGTGGGTCTGTGTACTCACAAACACACCATGCACACATATTATTTATTATTATCATTATTATAAATTTTTGAAAGTTAGGAGCCACAATTTTTTTGGATTCCATAAAAGACACAAATTTACAAATTCAAGAAGCCTGGTATTACTCATAAAGATGCTCACAATTAGGGAGAAATCTCCAGTTTTAGGATTAAGCTTAGCCTTGGTGAAATAAACAAGAGCTAAATCCCTGTTACTAAACAGAGTTTGCTGCCTGTGTCAAGTTTTCTGCATTTAAGAGATGTCAATTTAATTTCCAGATTGATTTAATAAAGATTACTGGTAAACCAAAAGTTCCAGAGACTTTAGAAAAAAAATCCCAAATGGTGCCAAAACATTAGACAATCTAGCTTGCACCTCCATTCTAAACATCACCTCCAAAAGTCCCACTTTTGGAGAATGAGTCTGTGTATATTGCCTGCCTTAACTTTATATTGAATTTGTCCTTGCAAAACAATGCAGTGTTATGTCACTGCATAAGCTTTGTGCCGGCCTTATTTCCCTTCAAACCCATGTCTGTGTAGCCTGCATTATAAAGGTAGGAAAGTAAGAAAGGCAATGGATTTTATTTATGCCATCTAGAAATTTGCATTGACTATAAAACTAGATGATTATCAGACTACTTTTCTCTGTGACATACAGAACAAACAAAACAGAGTGTATGTGTATACTGTATGGAACACTGTTTCTCAACCTGTGGGTCAGGATCCCTTTCCCAGGGGTTGCATATCAGACATCCTGAATCTCAGATATTTACATTATGATTCAAAACAGTAGCAAACTACAGTTATAAAGTAGCAACAAAAATAACTTTATGGTTGGGGGTTGCCAACATGAGGAACTGTATTCAAGGGTTGCAGCCTTAAGAAATTGAGAACCACTAGTATAAGAACAGACAAATCATGAAGTTCTCCATGCTTCTGCTGGGGAAAATGTCAAGTTTGCTACAGGAGCAGTTTTAATACCTTAAACTTCTCCCATTCTTTCTTTCCCTTGCTTGGCTCCATACCCTGACAGATTGAGGTCAAAAGTTACCAGTGTTCCATACCATATATGACTGAAATGCTGGCTAAATTAATATCATGAATACTAAATAGAAAAGTTTTATTTTAAATCCTTTTTTTAGTCATTATTGTTCTGGTGTCTACTCTGTCTCTACACCTTTCACAAAGCCTTTTTCTGAAATGGAAATGATTTTAGACCTCACATTTGTGAAATACTTTCCTATCCCGGCTACAGAAAAATCTTAGGACCAATTCAGCATTTGCTGTGATCAGTCCACCAGCTACTCCCTCTTGCCTTGACTCAGTGCCTTGTAGAGTCAGACATTATTTGCATTCGTAGTTGATAGTTCATGTGTTATAAGAGGAAGCAAAAGAAGTCACTGTAAACACAGGTGCCTTGTCACGCCCAGATTATTGACCTAGCTTGTTCATATCTTTGGCAAGCAGCAAAGGGATATTTAAGGGCCATGTGGTCTTTGAATGTACTGATTTTGAAAAATGGTGACTAGACCCATTCAAGACGGGTCAAATTATCTATCTTGGAGTTCTACTTGGCCTGCAAATCTAGTGAAAATGTGACCCATTAAATTTTTTTGTATTAATCTGCCAGTGCACTTTCCTAAAAGCCCCCTTTGAATTTAACTTTGGAAAATTAAATATTTCTGTAATATATTTCCCCTTCATGTTTTGAAGAGTCAGAAAAGCTGATTGATTATCGTCCAAGAGAAACAGACACCGGCAGCCCACTTTGCTTGCTGGTACACTCAGTTAGAAGTATGTTAGTGCTGGTAATTGCCCAACAGGCTGGAACAGAGAGGGTAGATTGCAGCGGGAAGCCTGCTTAACAAACACTGCAATTAGCACTACCTAAGTGTTTGAGGGTTAGAACAGTAATAAACAAAAGTGTAAATTAATATGCAAGTTAAATCCCCAAAGATAGCCAGATGGCTGGCAGCAACATCAGATGTTTCCTCCCTGCCTTTGCAGGACCACTCCTCTGTGCAGTGAGCTTTACTGTTGACATTTTCTGGGAGTTCAGGGATCTGATGGAGAGTTATAGGACCCATACTGCAATGGAGCTAGGATGCACTGAGAACCTTGAGCTCAAGGCTACATCTGCGTCCTCATAGACCAAAGGGACACTTAAAACAGCAGTCATAAATTGAATAAAGAACAAATTTCACAAGCATGATGCTAAACACATTGCCAGGACTTCTACTTCCTAAGAAAGGAGAATAAAGACAAGTTATGAGACTAGATAAATTTATTTTCAATCAAATCCTAGAACTCAGGGTAGCCAGTGCATCCCCATACTACATGATCAGGCTCTGACATGAGCTATATGTATGAAGATCTCCTGTCCCCATGTCACTACTAGAAAATACATATGCCTTTATTCTTAGTAAGCAACAGCAACCACATCCACAGATTTAGTCATAGTCCAAAACCAAATGTTGGTCATTTAGATAGATTAAGCCCCAGTCACTGGGAAAAAATCTCAGTGCCGAAGTCTGAGCATTCAGAATGCACTTACCATTAAACAGACCTTTCTAGAATCTTACTGCTGGGCTTTCCTTTTGTGTTCTTCCAAGATCTCTCCAACTAAAGCCTGATGCATAGCTCCAAACAAAAAGATCAGGGAACAGCCATAGTAGGATAGGAGGTAAAGTTTCTATTGCCCTCTGAGACCTAGAAGATAAATAATGGATACATTGTCTATTGATGACCATATTATCCAGACTGGTTATATACCTTACACTTAATGCTTTTCTGTGACTTATTCTGAAAAAGTCATCAGGAAGTCCCATAAAGTCATGGAAAGCAAACACAAGCATTCCCAGAATAACTAAAACACTTGATAAATGTTCTCAGCCTATTTCAGCTAACTAGTTTCTTCCAGTTTTGAATAAATCAACTTGTTCTGAGATCCCTGGGAGAGTTCTCAATCTACAGCAACACTATGGCATGATACTCTGCTGAGGACCATTCTCTAAAAGGATATCTAATATATATCTATGGTTCTAAAACTTCTGTAGATAATGTTCTGAGTACATGATTTGGAGCACAAAAGCACTCATTGTTTTTGGTAACCACTTAAACTTTGTACTTTCTTCAGCAACAATTATATATACAAACCACAATACTAAAAGTACCAGTAATTTTTACACCAACTGACAAAATATTTTGTCTCAAATATTTTCAAAGCACATTACAGTTGTTGCAGATATATCAAAATATCATATAGGTTCATCAAGTAAAGAAATAGTATTGAGACTACTTCCTGTTGCCTACCTATCAAGATGTAGGACTCTCAGCTCCAGCACTATGCCTGCACAAATCATGCTGCATCATGATAACAATGAATTAAACCTCTGAGAATGTAAGCCTCCCCAAATAAATGCTTTTTTTTTTCTTTAAAAGAGTTACCATGGTCATGGTGTCTCTTCATGTAAATAGAAACGCTAACTAAGACAGAAGTTGGTACCAAGGACTAGGGTATTGCTGCAATTGGTCTGACCATGATTTTGTTTGTAGAATCTGGACTTTGGAAATTTGGGTTAGGAATGCAGTAGAGCACTTTAAGTACTGCTTAATGGGCCTTACTAGTAGGAGCATAGAAGACAGTGGTGTTGAGTAAGATTTGGATTGTAAAGCCTGGCTCAAGAGATATCAGAGAAAAATTTTAGTATGTTGCCTAGAAATTGTTCTTGAAATGTTTTAATGGGTGTGAGGTGGCTGCTTTTTGCCCTCATTCAAAGAGTCTGTTTGATGCGAAAGTGAAGAGATTTGGATTAATTCCAAAGCATAGGAAATTTCAAAACAGCCTAGCATAGACTCTATTATAGGATTACTAGTGCTCATGCTTATAAAGATTTATTATGAAAAGGAGTAAACTGAAGAGAAAAGGGGTATAGAGAAGTAGACTGGAACTAAATCCTTAAAGAGATACACAGATTAAGACATGGACTAAAGGAAGTGTGAGCTCGGGGCAAGATCCCACCAAGATAATTGTTCACCTTGTGAAAATGAATTAAAGAAAAGCTTACAGCAGGGCAGCAGGGTGGTTTTGGTGTACATCTTTAATCCCAGTACTCAGGAAGCAGATACAGGTGGATCTCTATGAGTTCAAGGCCAGTCTTGTCTTCAAAGCAAGTTCAAGGACAGCTAGACTAAGGCAATGAAGGAAACCATGTAAAACAGAAAGTTGGTGAAGATTGAACAAAGGGCCATGTTCCAGACCAAGCAAGCAGTAGAACTTGGTAGCTTTGGCCATATGGTTCTGGCATTAGAGTCAGGGATATAAGAAAGGGATTATAGAATATTCCTCTGTGACTAAGGAAGCCACTGAGGCCAGGCATGTATCAGGGGTGTCCTTTAATGAGCTCATTGTGTGAAGCTGTGAAAAAGAAGCCTGGATTGTCTTGGAGATCCCAAGTTATTAGAAATTGTAGAGTCATGGGATACTTCCTGAGGAGAGTTGCTAGTAAGACGCTGAACTAGCCCAAGAGAAAGAAATATGTTGCAGTCAACAAAGATGAAAGGAATTGGAGATCTGAAGAGCATTTTGACATCAAACACAGAGCTGCAGAGTTTGGAGTTTGCCCAGCTGGATTTTGATCTTGCTTGGGTCCAATGTTTCCTCACTTTGCTTCCTTCCCTGTGTTTTGGAATGGTAATTATATCCTGTGCCATTATATGCTGGAAGTATGTGATCTACCATCTTATTTTGAATTATAGGGGATTACAGTTAAGAAATTGCATCAATCTCAGAAAAGTTTCTGAACTCTGGCCTCTTAAACATTGTTGAGATTGACTATAGGGACTTTTGAAGATGGACTAAGTTTATTTTGCATTATGATATTGTTATAAGCTTATAAAATCCAGGGAGCAGAATTTGGTAGTTTGAATGTAATTGGTCCTCATAAGCTCATAGGGAATGGCACTATTGGGAGGTTCGGCTTTGTTGTAGTAGTTGTGGCCTTGTTAAAGAAAGTGTGTCACTGTGGGGACAAGCTTTGAGGCTTCATATATGCTCAAGCCATTCCCAGCTTTTGATACCACTTCCTGTTGCCTGCCTATCAAGATATAGGACTCTCAGCTCCAGCGCTATGTCTGCCTGTATGCCACATTGTCACACCATGATGATAAAGGCCCAAACCTCAAAAAACATAAGCTACCTCAATTAAATGTTTTTCCTTTAAGAAAACAAATTAGACCATTGGCAAATCTTTTAGTTATTATATTGTTAATAAAAATCTATTTCTAAACCTAGTTTTATTTTGCTGATGAATTTATTTCAGTAAAATTGTTTTTGTCATCCCATTATTTTGAGTTTTATATCTGAAATATTATTATGAGTATTCTTGTGGGCTTCACCAAACTACCAAACACATCCTTGGAACAAAAATAGAAAAGAAAATAAAAAATTAAAAACACATGCTAAAAAACTGAATGAGTCTCTCATTCTCCCCGCATACAGCATTCTATACTTTGTGCTACAGCAATTTCTTCTTTCAAATATCTTTTAATTTCCTTATAACTACAAAACAAAGTCTTACCTGATCCTGTTACTACCTTAAAATCATGTCCAGATTCCCTTCACTTTTCTAAATGGTAGTTTCAATCCCTCCTTCCATATCATTATACCCTACCCTATAACTATTTGTAGACAGTGCAGTCTTTATTCCCCCGCCCCAGACTCAAGTGTGCTGTCAGGTAGACACAAGGTAGCCAAAAGCAGTAGCCTTTTAAATTATTTTTCCACCAGTAGCCTTTTGATAGGTCTTATTATCATAAGACCTCATTCTCTGTATTGCTCCCTTTCATAACTTTTCTTACTACTGTGACATAATTCCCAACAAAAACAATAGTGGTGGTTGGAATTAGAATGTCCCCCAGAGGCTCATACATTTGAATGTTTGGTCTCTAGTTGGTAGAACTGTTTGGGGAAGATTAGAAGATGCCTTGCTGGAGGAGGTGTGTTACTGAGGGTGGGCTCTGAGATATCAAAAGCCCAAACTATTTTTAGTAGATTCTTTTCCTCCAACTTATAGATAAAAATCCAAGTCCTCAGTTACTGTTCCAGCCCCATGCTTTCCTGCTGTCTCCGCCCCCATCATGGCCATGCTCTCTAATTTTCTGGAACTATAAGTTCACGTAAACTGTTTCTTCTATAAATTTTCTTGGTCATGGTGTCTCAAAGCAGTAGAAAAGTAACTAAGCATAGCTTAGGAAAAAAAATGAGTTTTGATTGGCTCATTGATGGAAGGTACATCCATCATGGTGGAAAAGCAATGGCAATAGTAAGGAATCAGTGGGTCACACTTCATTCACATCAGAGAACAGACAATAAATGATGGTCACAGCTCTCTTTTTTATTCAATTCAGGACCAATGTCATAGTGAAGTATCCACATTAGGATCTTCCTTTCTCAGTTAACCTTCCCTCAAAACATTCTCATAGATACACCTTTATGTATGTGATGTGGGATGTCTTTCTGTATGTTGTAAATTATCATTAGATAGCAAAGAAACGATTTTGGCCTATTGTAAGGCATCTTAGAAGCAGGTGGGACATCTGAGCATAGATAAAGGGGAAGAAGGATAGAGTCAGACAGAGATGCTGTGAGCTGCCGCCAAGAGAAGAAGACATAAGGAATTCAGGTAAGCCACAGCCACACAACAAGACATAGATTAACAGAAATGGGTTAAGCTGTAAGATCTACCTGATAATGAGCCTAAGCCATAAGCCAAACAGCATGAAATTAATATAAGCATCTGAGTCATTTTGGGGGACAAAGCAGCTGCGAATTGATCAGGACCTTGGGCCAGATTAGCCAGAAATGCCTTGCTACACGTATGTCTCTAAGGTAATTCTAAAATCTAGTCAAACCGACAGTGCAGGGTAACTATAGCAGCATAAATTTGTTCACATTTATTGATAACTAAGAAATGTTATCTATGTCACATCTCCATTTTTTCTGTAAAATAGAACCAAACCCCTAGATCTGGTATTCAAGACCCTTTCTAAATTAGATACCATTTACAGTTTAGATCTTCTTTTTGAACTCTAAGCACCACATTTAAATTATTCTTAAAACTCCCATAGTCTCGGGGCTGGAGAGATGGCTCAGAGGTTAAGAGCACTGCCTTCCAGTGCTGTTCTTCCAGAGGACCTGAGTTCAATTCCCAGCAAAACCACATGGTGGCTCACAACCATCTATGATGAGGTCTGGTGCCCTCTTCTGCAAAACTGTATGCATAATAAATAAATAAATCTTTAAAAAAAAAAAAAAAAAACCTCCCATAGTCTCATGCTAATATGCTTTCATTCTTGATGATAGTCCTTCTTTTTAGAATGCATTGCCTCCTGTTTTTTATAGAATAAAAATTATGGTCCTATTTTGGACATGCATTGTTTTTTAGGAGCCCCTGCAGGGATACAGAAATAAGTGAAGCTGTTAAAAGAAATTAAAGCCAATTACTTATTATTAAAATTTTGCTATAACATTCCATTCTTAAATGCCATGATTATACATTATCATTTTGTGACAGAATTATGAATATTTCAGAACCATAAAACAAATTGAAACCACTCATCCTGCTCACTTGCCATGACCTAAAATTCAAAACTGTTTTAGAACATTACCTCATTCTTCTCTAGTCTACCATGATTCTTCAAAGGCCTAATCCCTAAAGACCATCTACTCTTTACTTCTTCTTTGTGATTTTTCATAAAATTTCTTGCATACAAATGCCTCCTCCATCTGCAAGAACTCACATCATAAAATGCTAGTCCTGGATCCCATATGACCATCTCCAGGAGATATTGGGAGGCAGGGCATCAAAGTAAGCTTTCTTACAGCACAGCATTGGTCTTTCTGCTCTCAATCGAAGCCCTTCTGCCTTGGAAACACCAGTCATTTAGCTTTGTCACGTGCTGTGTTTCCTTGATACCAACAACCTCCCTGTGATCCACTGATAGCTGGAGCAGATAAAGGTTCCTCATCACTGTCTCCATCAGATCTTGAACCTTCTTTTGAGATCACTCAGGTCCCCCACAGCCTGTCACACAATCTTAAACCTTCTGGACTCCCCAACCCATCTGATTTGCACATCTGTAGCCATTCCTGTGATCCACGGAGCCCTATATCCCTTAAATCACCAGCCTCATGCTCATTTTCTGAACATTCTCATATATTCTATCAGTATTAACTTTATCCAAATACTCTCTTCTACTTCATGGGATTATATTACATCCCCATGACTATTATATCCTTGCCTACTTTAAATCTTCATTAAAAAACAAAGTCCAAATTACTTCTACAAAATATATTCTTCCTTATAAAGCAGAATTTATCTTTCAATCTCCCTTTCAAGTCTAATAAAAGCCATAAGTATCCTTGAATCCTTGATCAATAAGAAGGACTAACATGGAGACTGTGAGGGGGATTATAGTAGAAGCATATGCTTAGATGTAAGTATAATGCTATCACCCTGCCTATGTAGTTATGCAACCCTTTCCCAACTCTTCACCGTATGCTAAGCTTCCTGAGGCTCAAGGACATCTACCCTATTTCCTAGAAGGTAAGAACTGTCCATTTCACCTGCAAGAGCTTTCTCATGATAGATGCTGAATAAATAGTTGTCTGATAAATGAACTGACAAAAGCTTCTTTGTATATTTGGAATAACCAGCAATTCTAGCATTTGGAGTGTTTATTGCTAACTCTTACACATGCATTCTCATTCAATCACATGATTGTTCATAATTTTACTTTCCTAAAAATGCTTCAGTTCCTAACAGGTTTTCTAGCTCCCATAAATATTCCAGTGTCACAAACACAATCTGTACTCAATAAATATTTGTTGGGTGCTTTTTACAAGCTACCCTCATTATCATACTGAAGTTTTTATTATTTCTATTATCTCAGTAGTTGCATGGTGACTCATCATAGTCCAAATGGTAACAGTGATTATTACAACAGAAAGTTTTGGAGAGAAATAATAACAATTATTAGTAATGCTTTATTTTTAATTTTTAAAATAAATTGTAGCATTGCTATAAAGCATAGTAGCTATTGTTTTATAGGTATTAGGGCAATTAAAATAATAGATGAGCCTGGGCTAAGGAGTCAAAGAAAAAAGAAAATTTTTGAATTTTATAAATTAAGTTTATAAAATATTCTTTTAGAAATTAAACTTATAATCATTAATTTTAGATATATACTCTTTATACATTGTATAACTATATACTATATAATATGTGATAAAGGATTCATTACATAATATATTCTTTATAAATATTACATAAAGCATATATGTGTGTTTAAATATATTTATTTATAAATAATTAATGATAACCACCATGCTACAGCTTCTCACAGGAAGAGTGAGGAGAGATCCGAAAAGCTCATCAAGTGAAATGAACCTCTGATGATGGAAGGAGCTCGGCAGAAAGACATCATCATATAGAAGCATAGAAATGCTTTCCTCATGACACCTGCATAAGCATCATTAACTTGATATTCTATATTTGCTTTATGACCTAGTATGTGGTCAATTTTAGAGAAAGTTCCATGGGGTGCTGAGAAATATGTATATTCCTTTAGGTTTGGGTGGAAAGTTTGGTATATATCTATTAAGTCCATTTGGGTCATAAGTTCTGTTAGATCCCTTATTTCTCTGTTGAGTTTCTGTCTGGTTGACCTATCCAAGGGTGAAAGTACAGTATTGAAGTCCCCCACTATTAGTGTGTCAGGTTTGATATGGGGTTTAAGCTTTAGAAGTGTTTCTTTTACATATGTAGGTGCCCTTCTGTTGGGGACATAGATATTCAGGATTGAGATTTGGTCTTGGTGAATTTTTCCTGAGATGAATAAGTAGTGACCTTCCTGGTCTCTTTTTATTGATTTTAAAGTTTATTTTGTTAGAAATTAGAATGGCTACACCAGTTTGTTTCTTAGGGCCATTTGATTGGAAAGTCTTTTCCCAACCCTTTACTCTAAGCCTGTGTCTGTCCTTGAAGTTGAAGTGTGTTTCTTGTATACAGCAGAAGGATGGCTTCTGTTTTTATATCCCTTGTGCTAGGGTGTGTCTTTTCATAGGTGAATTGAGTCCATTGATATTAAGGAATATTAATGACCAATGATTGATATTTCCTGTCATTTCTGGTAGTAGCTTGTATTTCCCTTTTTTGGGTGGGGGTAGTTTCTTCTGTGGGCTTATCAATTGTTTGTGGTTACATGTGTGTCTCTGGGTTCCTTAGATTGGAGTTTTCTCTCTAGGGCTTTTTATAGGGCTGGATTTATGGTTAGGTATTGTTTAAATCTGGTTTTGTCATGAAATATCTTGTTTACTCCATCTATGTTGATTGACAATTTTGCTGGGTACAATAGTCTAGGTTGGTATCCATACACTTTTAGTGTCTATATAATGTCTGACCAGGACCTTCTTGCTTTCATTGTTTCCATTGAATAGTCAAGTATTATTCTGATGGGTCTGTCTTTATGGATGATTTGGCCTTTTTCCTTTGCAGCTATTAGTATTTTTTCTTTGTTCTGTAGGTTTAGAGGCTTGATTATTATATGGCAAACAGACTTTTTATGTGAGTCTAGTCTATTTGGTGTTCTGTAGGCTTCTGTATTTTTATAGGCATTTCCTTCTTTAGGTTGGGAAAGTTTTCTTCTATGATTTTGTTGAATATATTTTCTGTGCCTTTGAGCTGGTATTCTACTCCTTCAATTCCAATTATTCTCAGGTTTGGTCTTTTCATGGTGTCCCAAATTTCCTGAACGTTTTGTGTTATGGCTTTTTTGGTTTTAGTGTTTTCTTTGACTGATGTATCTATTTCCTCTATTGAGTCTTTCACTCCAGAGATTCTCTCTTCCATCTCTTGGATTCTGTTGGTTATGCTTGTGTCTGTAGTTCCAGCTCTTTTCTTCAGGATTTCTATTGTCTTTGATGAATGGCTTCTTTTTCTTAACATTATGTTCAAAGTTCAGCAGTGTTACAGCATGTGTCCACACTACAGATTGTATCAGTACTACATTGCTTTCTAAGGCCAAATAATATCCCATTGTGTAAATGCAACACATTAAAGTTATGTTTTGAGAATAGCCACTCTGTGTGTGTTAGCACCTCCACCTAAATCATTCCTATAAGATCTCTGGTTTCCAGATGTTTGGATAGATAATAGAATAATTTCTGTCTATGTCTCTATATTTTCACTTCGTCCCTTGGAACGTAGATACATTCATACTAACTTATAGAGTTCTTGGGATTATTATAATTTATTTAGGAGCAGTTCAGTGATTTCCCATAGGAATAATTAACTATCCATTAGGTGTCACAGAGACATAAAATCATTAATATCTTTCTTTTAAACTTGATTGGATTTTTCATTGTAAAAGTGATTGACATTTATTTAAACCAATAAAAAATTTAGAGGTAAATTTTTAAGTTGCTCATCTTCTTCTCAGGTTTCTACCTATTCTCAAGTCTCACCAGGATAAAGTGTAGTATGCATCTTTTCAAACCATTGCCTGTGCTCACAGTAATTTATGCCATAAAAAAAAGAGCATACGGAAAGGTTGCTTTTACATTTTCTCCATTCTGTGTTATACATATCAATCCACAAATTACTTTTTTCCTTTCTGTTTAATTTTTTTGTTGTTCTAATGTTTTTTGGTTAGGGTTAGGGTTAATTTGTGGTTTTGGTTTTTGCTTTGTTTTGAAACAAAGTCTTGATTTATATCTCAGGCTTACCTAGAGCCAGGGCTGGCCTCAAACTCACTTGAATCCTCCTGTTTCAACGTCCTAGCTACTGAATTTTAGGCAATTAGGTAAATGCCCTGCAATTTACTGTTTTTTAAACTGAAAGAAAAAATCATGTAGTCATCTTTCCAAACCAACCCATATGCTGTCTTTCTCCCCAGCACCCATGCAACACTTAGCAGCATAAATGCACTCCAGTCAGTATGTGCAACTCTTGATGTGCATTCAAATTACTTTCACTGACCAGTTAAACAATAGTTTGAAGAACCCTTCTTCTCTTAATAACACAATGAGGAATTGTACCCATTGATCTGTTGTTACCAATTCTATCCATCCTTTAACTGGGCAAACAAACATGTCAGAATATATGCAGAGGAGGTGATCTATAATAAAAAAATTTCAGGAGCTGCAGGGAGGGATAATGGTTAAAGTGCTTGCTGCACAAGCATGCAGACGTGAGCTTAGGTCACTAGCACACCCACATGAATGTCAGGTATGGCGGTGAGAACATGTAACTCTAGCAACTGGGCATTGGAGAATCACAGATCCTGAAGGCTTTCTTTCCAGACAGCCTACCTGAACCGGCAAGCTACAGATTGAAAGACTGTCTCAAAAAGCACAGTGAAGAGCAATGGAGGACACCTAATGTCACTCGGGGAGTAACTACTCACCTTTGCACACACAATAAATAAGGAATTCCAAGCAGAAGATATTTGAAGAAAAAGAAACTAATTCAAAGAATGAACAAGAGCTGACTGGCCATGCTGGACAGGAAATTAAAGACAACGCGAAAGAAAGCCATTAAGAAAATGATCAGACCGGAAGTCAGGAATAGGCACTTCCTTGGAAGACTCTGTTCCAACCAGACATCCAGGCAGATGGCGATGAACCGAGTTCCTTTTTCTTAGTGAAAGAGGTAGCATTCTCCTTTAGAAAGCTTCCCCCTTCTCAAACATTTTTAAGATTTTTTAATTAAAATTTAAATATATGATTATGGCTTGTTGCTGGATTTTAAATTAGCACAAATAAAAACATGCAAACTGATTCAAGTCCTGGCTATGGGAGACTAGGATAAAGCCATGTAACATCCTAATGGGACTTCCAGGTCATCCTGTAACATGACTTACATAATCGTTCTGTCCATTTCTTGAGTCATCTTGTAACTGAGTGTGTGTGTGTGTGTGTGTGTGTGTGTGTTCAGAAAAACTTTTCAGTGAGTTCCCTTCAAAGGATTTCAGTTATTAATGTTTTGCTCTGGTGTGTTTTTTTGTAAATGGTTTTGTAATGTTGTTGTTGGTTTTTTGTTTTGTTTTGTTTTTAGAAATTACCTGGTTATGTAGTCCAGGATGGCCTTTTATTTCCCATTCTTGAAACTGCAAAATATTAGGATTACAAGTGTCCCCCTCCTTGCCTAGCTTTCTGCTAGGTTTTAATTTCTAGTTTAAGATTAAAAAGCAGATGCGTAAGGTATTGCAGTTTGGTGTTTCTGCACCATGGGTTCTGTGATCTCTTACAGCTGGCCCCCATGAGCATGGTTGAATTGAGTAGACACCTCACACATGGCTCTCTCTTCCCATGAGCCAGATCAATCTGAAAAGAAGACTGGGAAAATGACTCCCTTGATTTTGTTTTTTCTGGAAATGCTGCATGGAAAAAAGATTTCACCCAGAGGGAAAACTTCTGGATTTTACTGACTCACTAAAATATAAACCATTTAGTAGCTTTAAAAAAAAAAAAACACTTGAGATTAAGCTTCCTTTCATCTGTTTGCACATGTCAACCAAGAATAGCAAAGTATATAAAAGGGTAAAAAAAAAAAAAAAAAAAAACTCTGTTTATGTAAAACAGAAAATTTATACCCAAAATCCATGGTCTCCTGTTGCTAGTGTTAGTTCATAGAATTTTTTCAGGTGGTTTATCTTATTTCTACAACAACATGAACAAGACTAGTGGTTGCCTGTCAACCCCAAAAACACTTGAAAATTTTGTAAGGGATTTAACTGAGGAGCCATTAACACCGACAGAATCTCAGTCAGGTAAACAAATACATTCACTGAGATTTAACATTCTGTTACAAGATAGAAAAATTTATTACTTCCCTTAATTGATGGTTTCTTTATTTCCTTTTGCCAAGCTATAGATGGTCTCCAAAGTAACCTCAAGATGTATTCAATCTTGGAAGCACACAACTATTTCCTCTGTGGCCTCCAGGGTCCTGACACCCTTCATCTTCTACAAAAGGGTACATTTAAATCTTTCAAGGGGCCTTTTATAACCAGGGCCACCCTGTTTCACTTTGCAGGAGATCCTGAAACACTGCTTGTCAAGAGTAAGGAGGGGGTCTATCAGGCCCTGCAACAGACCCAGAGGGGCCCACCTGCTCAGTTCCCTGACCACAAAAATCACTCCTACTGTTCCTGCTCCTTCCAACAAAATTGAAACCAATGTGCTATATTTGAAAATATAGTTCACCTTTTCTGGTGGTGTTAGGCAAGCATTCTACTACTGAGCTACATCTCTTGACCTCAACCACCTATCCCAAGGAGAAATGGATTGTCATTTAGCAGGAAGAAGTTGATTTGACACAAATTCACATTTCATTAATGATGTCTAACAGAGCCTCTGTCACTGACTCAATATCATGCATTATTTATACAAGTCAGAAGTTCAAGGCCGCATGGCCTGTCTTATGAGCTGGCCTGTGATTTTTAAGGCTGAGTAGTTGGCATAGAAAGCAGTGGCTTCACCCTACACTCTGCTCCTCGGGTCCCTGCCAGAAGTCTCACATGCTCTCTTCTTTCAGTACCTTCTTTATGCTCTGTTAAGGGCTTGGTATTCCCTTCACTGTTTAAGGACGTCCAGAATGAGTCCACACACAGCCATCAGAGTTGGGTCTTTTTCTCCAAACATGGGTTTCTAAATGCCTATTTTCTATAGGTTTTGAACTCTTTGATTGTGTGAACTGTCTAATTCCTATCTCTCTTCAGCTCTGGTGTTGGCAGGCAGCATAGATAAGGGATGTTCAATAAAGATTCATTAGCACCAGCAGAAGAGTACAATTAGTCTCCCTTTAAAGACCAAGAAACAGGTTCAGATAACTACTCAACCTGATACACACAGTTAGCAGTAGAAAACAGGTTGAAATAGAGCTTCATTGAATAGCAGAGCCCAGACCTTATTACATATCTGATAAATGAGCAGAAATATTTATAAAACCAAGTTAACCCTTCAGTGCTTCTAGCAATAATCCTGCAGAAAATGAGACCAACAACACTCAAGCCCTTAGAAAAAATTTAAGCTATTGTCATGTCCTACTGTGTGTCGGAAGACTGTGCTGCCAGTGGATAATGTTGCTTCTGAGATTAGCATGTTCCTATTACTGTACTTGCAATATCACACGAATCTTCTCAGGAGCTGCAATGCATCCTATGCTTAGGGGACATAGGTAAGAAACACAGAGTTACAAGCTGGTTCTGATTCACTCAGTAATCATGAGGCTGTTCCCATGCTGTTTCCTTGGGCTACCATTTAACTCTCCTGCACAATCACCATCCATTTAGCTCCCAGCCACTCAACATGCTGAGTGGATGATGAATTATTTCCAGGAGCTAACTTCAACCTGCAAATGGCCCCATCATCACTTCCTCACACTCAGTCTCTGATGTTCCCAGGTGTTATGTAAAGTTCAGTTAGCTTTCTGGGCTGAGGGCAGCCAGCCTTTGGGAACTGTGTGAGCAGCTGAGACAAATGTAAACCATTAGCTTGCTTCTAGGGTTTCCGAGACATGAAACATCATCAGGTTTACCAGAAATTAAGTTTGTTCATGTTTCAGCTCCTCCCATCTCCTGCTCCTAGGGAGGGTCCTTTGAACACACCCTCTTCTTTCCCCATATCCCAAATCCAAGACAGTTTCCTTCCTGGGATGGAATCATAAATTACAAGGTGTAATCTGAAGGAAAATATTTATTTTGGGGTCTTACTAACAACTCGGAGGAAAGCTGTAGTGTTTATTCCCACCATGGTAGAGTAGATTTCTACAAATGTAAAAAGGGCCCTCATCCTAATCTTTAAACACCCACACAAGTACACACACACACACACACACACATATACACAAGTGCACACAAATAGGTGTGAACACACACCACCGTCACCACCACAATCAATAAAAGTGCCTCAGATAAGCAAAATTAAGGAACACTTCATTAAAGACAGTCTTTTGCAATTCTCTTCAAGCATTGTGTTTGAAGCTCTATTTAATGATTTATTGACACTGGCAAAGGTATTTAATTATTCACCCTATAAACCAACTTGTAAGATACTGTCTCTCAGCCTTGTGGTTCAGGGGTTCAGGCTCTACAAACCACATTTTCCCTTCGCCAAGTGGTTCCTTAATCAAATTCATCAATAGAGAAACTGCACGGTGGAAAGTGAGAGAATCAACATCTCCTTCCCTTCATTCTTCCTTTGTTACCTCAACAATAGCCCTCAACATGGAAGTGACAGCTGTTCTATCCCTCCCCCAACATCTGGACTTGTACTGCCTTACGACAGCCTACCCTGCTGGGCTCTCTCTTAGCTACCAAGGTATCTGTACCAGCTGAGTGTTGGTATCTTGTCTTAGGGTTTCTATTACTGTGAAGAGACACTATGACAATAGCAACTCTCACAACTCTAATTGGGGATGGCGTACAGTTCTAGAGGTTTAGTCCATTGTTGTCATGGTGAGAACCATGGCGGCATGCAGGCAGACATGGTTCTGGAGAGTTCTACATCTTGATCTGTTGGCAGCAGAAGGAGACTGTCATACTGGACATAACGAGCACATGAGACCTCAAAGCCGATTCCCACAAAGACACACTTCTTCCAACAAATGAACACCTCCAACAAGGCCACACTTCATAATAGTGCCACTCTCTATGGGCGAAGCATTTAAACTCATGAGTCTATGGAGGCCATTCCTATTCAAACTATCACACCCCTACTCAAAGTTCTGAGTCCTAGCTCTGTAATGATGACCTTTGACCTTCTAGCTCTACCCACTGCTATGTGTTCCCAGCCTGCTGATGGGAGCTCCCTCACCAAATTATTAACTGTGTTCTTCTGCATTCTCTTTCATTGTTCTTGCAGCGCCTCTTTTATCAAATAAAGCCAGCCAACTCTCCATGCTCAGTATCCCCTTTTGGAAGTGCTATGGGGGTTTCTATTATTTTTGCCAACACTGAAGCAGGGTAGGCCCTGCTTTACTTATACTTTTCTACCTCATCTTCCACCTCAAACTGCTTTGCTTCTCCAGCACTTCTCTACCTTATCTTCTGGTCCTCACACTCTAATATCTGGATGGCAATTCATGTCAGTGAATGGCAATAGAGAAATCCTACACTGAAGAAACAAGCATCAGAGCACAAAATCTCAGTTGGCTTACTCAGGGAATGGAGCCCAGGGAAGTCGAGCAGGGCCATGCTTCTCAGTAAACCAGTTCTACGATCAAAGCATAAGAAGGAAGATTTTGTTGTTTGAATACTTGAAAAAGAAGACTTAGAACCCAGTGAGCAGCAGGGACACATGCAACCGCAGTAAGTGGAATGATGCATGAGCAAGCTGCAGATGACCCTATCAGGATAAAAATACTGCCCGATGTCACTCCCCACCCACCTCCACAGGTGAGGAAATCCCACCTCTTGCAACTTACCTTCTTGGCTCATCTCTCTCAGCCATCTCCAAGGTCCCCTTCTAGAACTTCTGTGAGGGGACTTAGTGCTAGGATCTCAGCTGACACTATCTTGAGACTTATATCCCAGCCACTCAGACATGGTAGCTATGGAGAGGCTTTGATAAGATGGGAACTTTTCAAAAAGAAAAAGTTGTAGAAATCTGGAATATTCTGTAGAACAAATATGCAAACTATGTTTTATCAGATACTCTTGATTTACATCTTAGATTTACCTCCATCTAGCTTGGGACTAAAGCAAGTAACTCAATGTCCTCAAGCTTCAGTGTCTTTGCATGTAAAGTAGTGGTAATAGCCTTGCTATCATTTTATGATGGTAAGAGCTGATGTATTCAACTCCCTTGGTATAATATACTGGCAGCAAATCTGCTTGACAACAGAAGGTTTTAAGTAAGTCTGGTTTGAGATGTGTTTATGTCATCTCAGAACCTAGCAAATTCCTATCTTTTCTTTGGTTTTAATAAATCAGGCCCAGAACCCATTTCTGGCCTCCATTTCCTCTCAAAGGCCTTCACCACTCATCTACATCCTGAGGACTCCTCTCCACTGGCCCCTTCTAGCATGACTAGAAAAAGGAAGCAGTCATTCCAATCCCGTTACTTTATCACAACATCAAAAATGATCCTGTGGGGTCTGAACACTACTCTGAAACAGATTCCCAGAAGAAGCGAGATTGACAAGATGGAGAGGAGGCCTCAGAGACCATAGAAGTCTTCCTTTGGGGCTGATAGATTCATGGTGTCCAAATGACCTTGGTCTCTCCCTCTTGTTCCACCTGTGGCTACGGAAGTATGGAATAACTTATGCTTTCTCCCAGGCCTCCCCTCAGCCTGAAGAGGAAAAACAGCATGTATCCCTGTCTGACCTCCAGGAGAAATGGCCTCTTAAGGCTCTGAGGCAGGATGACAGTGAATAATTTCACCAGAAAAAGAATTCAGATGTACAAGGAAAAATTAAGGATGTAGCAAACAATGGACTTTGAGAAATGACCAAGGGTCACTTAACTTACTTCTGTTCATGGCTGCCACTTTCATAGGGATGCTGAGCACCTCATTCTTACCTTGTATGACTCCTTTCTAACAAGCAAAGTGCCATGAGCATAGTACATGCATAGTTTAGTATGCTCCAGGCATATTCTAAATGCCTGCTTGCATCAATTCCTACCACAACCTAGAAACCACTGATTACTGCCCATTTTAAGGAGAAGGAGTTTGGATTTCAATAAGGCAAATAACTTGCCTGTGATCCCATCCTAAGAAAGGGGCAGAGTTAGGATTTGAACAGAGGCTTCTGACATACAAGCTACACTCTTTTCCACTTAATTAAGGAAGTCCCTTCTTAACCCTTGGCAGGCTATCAGAATTTTTGTTATCCAGTGAGAAAGGAGTGAGAATTTCCCCCCCAATGAATCTCCACAGCTCTCTTCTCATTCTAGCTAGAATATGATTTCAGTGGATTATGGCTGCATTGGATGCCAATGGTGAAATATAATCCCTAAAACTCTTGAACCTTGGAACAGAAATCAAATTGAACTACAAGCCATGGTTAGGACAGTTGACTCATGGCCTCTCCTCTCTCCATGTGATGTCTCATGGCTCAGACCCCTGCATGGACCTCTCTTGCCTCTCCTCTAAAAGCTAATGGAAATATTTCTTTAGATCAGAAAGCCAATACTGGAAGTTTGAATGAAGGAGGCTGGACCTTTGTTCTGCTTTTTTATATATATATAATTTATTTTTGTGTCTCTTGCCCACATATTTTTTTTAATTCCTGTGTTATCTTTTGGGTCTGGATATATCTTCTAATGAACGAACAATATCATCTAGTTTTAGTTTCTTCAAAACTGGCTTGTAACTGAGTTAATGGGTAGGAACTTCTTTAGATTCCTTATTTTGCCGTCATTTGGGGAAATAGACGACATATGGGTACAACATTCTATCCCCTCATGGAATCTGTGTCAAATAACATCAAGAAGAAAGCTTAAAGAAACTTTGATCCCTTGGTTGCTGCCTCCATTTTAGCCTCTCTTTATGTTCTCTGCTACCTACACTCAGTCAGCGAGGGACCAGGAACTACAGGGAATTGGGGCACGGGGGAGGGGTGGAAATGTAGCAAGACTTTTTGCTTCAGTTCCCATGGAAATAAATGTCCAACTGAGACCTTGTTGATACATCAGTTATGCCAAACTGATGCTCTAATCCTGGCCTCACTTCATCCACGATCCTTTCTCTTCCAGCTTGGGCAGCTCACCTCTCAACTGATGGCACAAGTTAAGTTTAAAGAAAAAAAAAATACCCATTAAGATTTCATCTACTGTGTCAGGCACTAAAACTGAAGAAATTCTCATTTTTAAAAAATTACTCAATAGAACTAATATGATGCAAAAAATTGACATGATTTTCTGAGGTTTTGTTCTACACCTATTTAATTAATACTATATTAACACTTCTGTCTGATCAATTTCAGAAATATTTATTGAATACTGAGTACCAAAGTAAAAGATATGGACTCTGAGAGTAATCAATTCAAAGTAGACAAGAGGGTACATGGTTAAAGAACCCTCGCCATGTACAGCCTGCTTGTTATCAATAGCAGTTCCTAGATATAGAGAACCATTCCTATAGTAGGACATTCACTTCATCCCATTTTATGGACCATATTTGGTCATCCTTGGTCTTAGCTGTTTGATTTTCTCACATGTCCAAAAGCCAAAAAGGGCTGAGAATGATGTCTTTGAAGACAAGCTGTTGGAGTTCTCCATCTCCAGCAGAAAGTGTGGATGTGTAACATTGCACACAGGGGCAATATTTCTTATCCAAAACAGCTGTGGCCCTGACAGTATTGAGGCCTATCTCAATTTTACTTCAACACTAACTAAAAGCCCAGCCTTTGTGATGCCAGCACTGGCACCCTCCCTATGTCTCTCACTGGCACCTTCTCACATGTCCCTATTATGTTTGTTTATGAACATCCCCATGGCAACAAAAGGATCCTAAGACAAAAGTCAATTCTAAACGGCCTGGGAAGCAAATATCAGCATGAAGGCTTTCCAAACCTTGAGCTTCATTAAAGTATCTGTCCTGTAATGACTTTGGATTAACCCAGCCCTTCCTTTACATATAGATAACTAATAGACTTTGTTATGCCAACCATAAGTCCCATGAAGGAGGGGGAGGGAGGTAATGTCACCAAGCCCACTTCTAGCCCAAGTAAGCAGCTCAAGTTGGGGAGACAAGAGAGAGAATTTCTTTGACAGGAGTTGCAGTGCACTGTACTTTACCCACTCTCGACAAATCCATAGCAGAGGCTTGAGGGGAACTACTTAAGGACTTGGTCTTCACTCACTTAAGTCTTAAAGGTACAGAGATTAGTCTATGAGTGACCAATCATCCCATTAGGCTACAGTCCATGTATATAATAGATGTCTAATAAATATTTGTTAAATGATTGAGAGATTAAAGATTATATACATGAATGAGTCTGCTAGCTATGTTTCTCATTGGTATGACAATAACTAACAAGAGAAACGAAGAAGAAAACATTTATCTGGCTTGAAATGCAAGGGCATAGTCTATCATAATAGGAAAGGGAGGCAAGACCGTAAGACAGCTGGTCCCATTGGGTCAACAGTCAGGCAGCAGGAAGCAATGAGTGATGATGCTCATCTCACTTTCTCCTTTTTATTCAGTCTGGACTACCAGCTCAAGGGATGGTACCAACCATACTCAGGGTGGGTCTCTGGACACCCAGAGGAATGTCCATGGTGATTTGAAATCAAGTCAAGTTGACAATCAAAATTAAGCATCGCAATGAGTGATGGGTATCTAAAAAGCATAGAAGAGTCTATGACTAAAGTAAAAGAGAAAGAGAACATTGACTACACAGCAGTGAGGATGTATGCACATACATGACTAAGCCAAAATTTAGGAGCTGAATGAGTGCAGTATGAGAACCTAGGCTCTACTAGTCTTTCTTCATATTGGTTAGATAAGCCCCCAATGGCCTAGGACATCTTCCTGTCTTCCTATATGAGATTTAACTTCACATTAACTCAAGAAAAACCATAAGCACTCTAGAAGAAAAACAATCTCTTGAGTTAAAAGTCATTTGTGGTCTTACTCTAGTGGGTAAGACAGTCTGGTCCCTGAGTATCGAGATGGCTGAGTCTTTCATTGTCTTTCACCCTTAATAGTTTGTTTTGATCTCAGTCCATTCCACAATAACACTTGAAACCAATAAGCATCCTTCACATCAGCTTCTCTAACCTTGTAGAGATCCTCTGTTCTGACTCACAAGTGAGATGTTTATATGTACTTTGATGTTCCAGTACAAGGTCTTGAATTACAAACCCATTCTCTACCTGGATCCCACTACACTACAATGAACAGCATGTTTTCACAAGCACACCCACAGAAACCAAATAATGAGATAAAAGTATAAATGTTCATGCAGACATGCATTTGAAATACTAAATTCAAATGATAGTAATAATGGACTCTGAAAATCCTTCATCCACAGTGATTCCTTAGGCCTCCCAACATACCTGTGGAGACTCAAACTAGGTTCTGAACCAAATTCTGCATACTTCTAATATACAAGTAATCAGTAAAAGCAGCCAGAACAAACAATCCCTGCTATGTAACTTTCCATATCTACTTACCCAATCCTAGCTGGAATAGGGAGGGATTCCAAGGCAAGGAAATTCCAGAAGGCCCTGTATGAGGAGCCAACACTTTGATAAAAACTTCTGTTGTTCCTTGCTTTCCCATGCAAGTCTCTCATCACTCTATCCAAATAACATTCCAGAAACACAACTTCCTATGTTCTTTCTGCAAAGAAAATCTGTACAGTCACAGTGGGATAAGCTTGTACTGAGAACCTCCCCTCCTCCTTGTCACACGGTGAAAAAGAGGTCTGAGCCCATCAATAGCTCAGTTTGCTTTGCTACTGAATGATCATATGAAGATCAAAGAGCCATATATATTAATTCATGATGGTGAAAGCAAACTAATTAAATATATAGAGCTTGCCCAAATGATGCCTAAAAGGGATACAAATATTCATGTGTATATGAAGGAGGTAACTAAACACAGTAAACTTTTTTTAAAGTTCTTTACATGGCTCTAACTGTTGGAAACTAAAGGAAAGGAATGTCTGACCTGAGTCTTATGGGAACTGTGTTTGCATAAACTGTGTTTGTTGTAGAGGGAACTGTTCCCAATACAACTAGAGGCTGAAGTATCCACATTCTAATTTATGTGTGGTGGTTTGTATGAGAACAGTTCCCATACTCTCATATATTTGAAAGCTTGGTTCCCAGCTGGTTGAACTGTTTGGGAAGGATTAGGATATGAAGCCTTCCTGGAGAAGTGTGATATTGGGGGTTGGCTTTGAGTTTCAGAAGATTTATACCATTCCCAGTGTGCCTCTTTCCCTCTCTCTCAGGGCTGTAGATCAAGATGTGAGTTCCCCGATGTTCCTTTGCTCCATCATCAGAGACTTAAATCCCTCTGCCAAGGGTTTCTTTTTTTAAAAATTGCCTTGGTTATGATATTTTGTCTCCATGATAGGAAAGTAACTAAGGTGATGTTCCCATTTCCAACTCATTGTCTTTGCCTTTGCTTGGGCTTACAAGCTTATGTTTGAGCATTGCCCCTTGTGTGTGTATTTTCTATGTGCTTTTGCAAACATTCTTTTGTCTCGTGGGTGTCTCCTACATGCTTCTATACATGTATTCCTCCATGGCATAATGGGAAAGTCGCCTGATCTTATAGATATAATGGGCTATATGGAAAAAGCATGCCACCTTTGTGGTGAACAGGTAAGCTCAGTAATGATTACTCTAGGAATAAGACACCAAACAAAGGACCCACTACTGTGGGAGGATCTGCATCTGAAGCAGATGTGAAGTTCTGGAACCCAACCTTGGTGTTTTGTGCTCTGTCCAAGTTCTCTGCAAGGATGGTGGGTGGAGTCAGAGAAACATAATCAGAAAATGCATTTTGCAGTTTTCTCTTGAGTCACACTATACAGCAAGTCCCTCTTGAATTTCTAGATGGAAATAAGTATGTATGGCGAGAACAGCTTTGCTGAGAATCTTTCAACACATTTATTCCCAGATGGTTCCAGTGCAAATGTGAAAATTATTTTTTTTAGGGAATGAAGACATTTTGATAAAGGTTTGGTTTGATTTTAAGCTAGAGATGTAGGGAACTATGCTTTGGTTGAAAGCTCTTACCCAGTTCATTGTCCTGCATACAAAGAGCACTAAATGGGAAGTCTATAAATTTTAATTCCTTCTCATATGTCAACATTTGGAAGACTTTGAGTAAGCCAGTTTTCTTTCCTTAAGTGGTCCCTTTATGTATTGAAGGGGGAAATTATACTAGACAAGTAGGTTTTATTTTTAAAATGTTTTTTTTCTTAAATGAGCAGATCCTTCTTTTAAATATATTACAAAAATGTCTAATGATTTATGTCAGATGAAAACTAATTCTGGGGCTAGAGAGCTGACTTAGTAGTTAAGAGTGCGTGCTGCTCTTACAGAAGACCCAGGGTCAGTTCCCAGCACCATGTCGGGCAGCTCACAACCCCTTGTAACTCCAGCTCTAGAAGATCTGATGCCCTAGTCTGGCTTCCACAGGTACACACACACACACACACACACACACACACACACACACACATACACACACACAGCAGACACACCGATATACATGTACACATAAATATAAGTAAAATAGTTTATAAATCTTTCTAGTTAATGCAAACTGAGTAGCCCAGACCCTGAGTACCCCAACTCTCTACAATAGGTCTTTTTCCTCAGTAACTGAGACACTTCGTGGAATATCACCCTCCCCAGGCCATAGGCAAGGATGCCTGCAAATGAGTCAGCCAAAATGCAACTAATCTTAAAGACTCTGCTAACAAAGAATGTATATAACAAATTAGAAATTTGTGGTTTAGAGTTTTCCTCAAAGCCTAAAAAAATAAAGTAAGCCCCCCTAGACAAGTTTTATAATAGCAACATGAAAGTTGGGTTTCCTAGCTAGGAATAGGAAAGCTACCTATGAACCCAGCATTTGGGAGTTTGAAACAGCAGAATCACAAGTTTGAGACCAATAAATTCATGAAAACTCATCAACATCTAAAGCATCAAGAAAACACAAATCAAAAGCATACTGAGATTGTAGCTCACTCGAGTCAAAATTACTATACCAAGAAACAACAAGGAACGCTGATAAGGAGGTGGGGGGAGAAGCTATTGGAGGGAAGGGCCGAAGTGCACAATTGGTGGGAAGGCAAATTAGTGGAGCCAGTATAGGAACCAGTATAGAGTCTCCCTGCCTCCTGGAAGAGGGAGACTACACTCCACTCCCATGCAGCTCAACCATTCCTGTGCATACTCCCAAATACCTGAAGTCAGCATGAAGCAGAGGTACCCGCAAAGTCTTGTTCCTCATGGTACAACAGATGAACAGGAAAAGAAAATGTGGCATGCATGCAAAGTAAAGGATTATTCAGAGACAGAAAACAAACTTGTATCACTTTCAAGAAAATAGATGGAACTGGAAATCATTACATGATGCAAGATAAACTTGACTTGGAAGACAGATACAGCACCTTTTCTCACATATGTAGAGTCTATTTTTTTTAGCATAAGACATGAAAACAAATTATATGTAAAAAGGAAGAAGAGGAAGGGAGGGATAAGAGAGATTATTTGGGATGAATAGCATCAATGTTAACAATACAAATTATAAATGTCATAATAAAACCTATTATTTGGTACAATAAATATGTGCCAAAAATAAATAAATAAAGGCAACCTCTCTAAGCTGACCTCCAGTGGCTGTCCCACTCTCCCACCTCCTCCCCAGTTTTTCTGCTTTCTTCATTTCCTCTTTCCTTTTCTATCTTTCTTACCCTCCAGACCAAGGCTTGACAGCATGCCATGTATAGCTAAGGAAAATATATGTTCAAAAGCTGGACTCAAAGTCGGAGGTGTCGGAGGGAGGCTCTAAGCCAGAGTTCAAACCATCACAGAGATCCTGTGTTTCCTGTATTTTGGTGCCAACAGCCTCAGGTATGCATATCCTGGCAAGAGATGGGGGAACTCAAGACAGCTAGCACAGAGGTGTAAATTGTCCTCTGAAAGTATCCCTTCCAAGACGAGCTTCACAGAGAGAGAGATTTTGCATTGGTCACCCAGCTTGAAGATGAGTCTTATATTAGGGGACTATTTGTAGGTATCAGTCAACTGTAAGTACACACAACAGATGGCATGGACATTCTAGCACAAGTGTATCTTACAAATATTCCTGCATCTATTTAATCCCCAGTACTAAAGGGAAAACAGACGCATACATGGTGCACATACTGTATATAACATGGCATGCTGTGTCTTATGTAAAGAAGGACATGTAAGTGCAAACCGTGGTCCTGGAGAAAACTCAAGAGGGATAGGGTGATGCCTTTCAGAAGAAAAAGACTCTCTGTAAAGGAACCTTAAAATGTTGACTCAATTTATTTTTATAATGTGCATACATGCATTGAAGAGAAAACAAAAACAAGAATGTTTGCTAGAATAAAATCTGTTAACTTGATGTGACTTTCAGCAAACCTTCATGTACTCTACAAGTTCAAATATCAGCCAACTGTTATAGGAATGTGGTGAGTCTGGCCTGGTCCCTTAGAGTCCACAGAAGGCCAGTCTGACAAACACACACAGGAAGGAAGTTGTGCTCAAAAGGAGACCTGCTTCCTAGTGGCATCTTCCCACCTTCAGCAAGTGACATCAAATATTCTTTCTTGCCTCTTTGTCTGTTCTTAGCATGACTGTGCCAGCTGGGTGGTCTTTAAGCCTCCTCTCCTGCAAGACATGCTGTGCCTGGCATGTCATGGTAGCAATCTTGAGCACTGGAGTTCTAATTCCAGCCTTACCAACCTGCTACTCACTAGAACTGGGCAACATACTCAGTCTTCTAAACTTAAATTTCCTTATTTGGAAAACACAGACCCCCAACCCATCTGTTTCATGGGGTCTTCTGAGAACTGAGCAGAACACTGGCCTAAATCACCTTCTCCATGGTAACCTGGCCCCACATGGCCTGAACATTCCCGAGTTCAGGTTCACCTTCTCTGCCCACTGTCTGTCTAGTAACCCCCCTGCTGTGGTTATTTTCTGTTCTATTATCTGGCTTTATGCTTTTACATCACAAATCACAAAGCTTAATTAGCTTAGTAGTGTTTGCCTACCTTCCTTTCCTCATCTCAGAGCATAATTCTCATGACATTGGGACTCTGTTTTTTCATGTTCAATCATTGTTTCTCTAGCCCCTAGCCATCTATTGGATGAATAGATGAATGAAGCTGGTAGTTGCTAGGTGCTGTTGATCCTCACAGTAACTATGGACAAATGATGCTATTCTCACTGAATATCTGTGAGAAAGCTAATCCTACACTCCACACCGGTACAATGCAGTTAAATCATATGCTCAAGTTACATAGCTAGAAAGTAGCGGAGTCAAATTATTTTATCTTATTCCAATTTTTGTTCTCTTAAACATTAGACTTTTCTAAGAATTCCCTTGACTGGAGTATCATACTTAAAATTCCTGCCCTGCTCCTAATTGCATGCTTCAAACAACAATCATGTTCAACCTTCCATTCCATGATGCCTAAATTGTCCCTAATGGGAAATCCTGTAATGAATGGGAAATCTCACTAATCTATGCCACAGCACATTTATCCCCTGCACTCCTCTCCTGTGGACCTTTTAAAAGTCTTCGCTGGAGGCATAAAATAGAAGTTGGTCTGGTCTTGCCCCCATGAAACATTTTGAAAGACCCTGGTTGAAACCTAAAATTACTCATAATGACCAAATAGCAAAAGTGACCAACTGTCAATTAAATTTTACCAAAGTCACAAAAAGTGGTCATGAAGAAAGTCATCTTGCATTGGGAGAAGAAAATAGATGCAAATGAAAAGAAACATTCAAATCTTTGAGGTCCACTAGTGGCTCACTGTGTTGTCATTTTTGAGGTTATGTAAAGTTTGAGTATTGCTTGCCTTGATGCTGTTATTAAAATGGAGTTGTTAAGCACATATAAATTTCTTGACTGTAAAGCTCACAAAAATACAATGAGTCATAAATAATTGCTTTTTGGAAAATATACACATTCTACCTCTGGCAAAGAGGAAACTCTTAGATCCTAAACTTTGAAAAGAGCAAAACTTAAACAGGACCCTGGCCATGGCACCAGTGACAGGTAACATTGCCCTCAGAAGCACAAACACAAGATAAGACAGATGACCAGCACTGACAGACTAATCACACACATGTTCTAAGGAAAATGACAATGCCCTCCATGGAAAGCATTTAGCTGGAAAATACTTCCACTGTTTCTGGTTTGATATTTCATAGTGAAATTGTAAGATAAACATTTTCTCACTCTCAAAGACCAAATGGCACATCCAATCATTTAAAAAAAAATTCATCTTCCCAGTGAATAACATACATGTATTTATCTGTCCACATCACTTTGTTCAAAGTCTGCACATAATTTTTCTCCAAAGTAGCCTATAAGAAAAATAGAAGTTCAGCTCAACTCATGGGCATGTAAGTGGTCACCAGTGAATTTACATCCATGAGACAGACCCACAGATGAAAGCTACAGGATATACCGACATGTTGATTAAATGGGTTTTTTAGGCGTAGAGATGACTAATAGCCAAAGGCAAAGGCAAAACACAGCCAGTATCTCCAACACATCACAGCAGTGTTTTTCAAAGTATTCTATATGAACCATTTAGCCATAAATACCTGGGAAGCTTCTGAGGGTCCCAATTTCCAAGCCATCCCTTTGTGGTAGAATCTCATAAGTAGGAGCCATCACTTCGGGTGCAAGGGCAAACAATAATCCTTCCAAGATGAATACTTGCCATTATGAAGTTTGAAAAACAATGAATTATGTAAATTTAGATACCGTTTCTGGCCTTGGAAACTAGGCTTCTCACACTTGCACAATGTAGAGCAGGGCATAGACAGCAGCAGAAAGGGAGATTAATCCTACTTAATCAAAACTATGCCATAGAGGACCAGAGGGGTCAATCAGTTAGTAGAGTGCTAACCCTTTAAGCACAAGGATATTGGGACTTGAATTAGAGTCCCAAAACTCATCTTAACATACCAAGCATGGTGGCATATGCTTATTATTCACTTGTAATTCTAGCATTGTGTAGGTAAATAGCACTCCTGAGGATAACATTACGGTTGTCCTTCCTCAGTCTTGAAAAAAAAACTTAATAAAAACAAAGAAACAAAAAACAAAACAAACAAACAAACAAAAAACCCTGGGCCATCCAAGCACATGCCTCCTCCTTCTTTTATGAACTAGAAGGGACTTTGTCAAACACAAAACAGCTCATTTCCTCATGCTCAGAGAGAACCATCACTATTTCATGTAAAGAAAAACTAAAATGAGAAGCGAAGCAAATTGGAACAAACTGAAATGATGTGCTGTGTGTAGTCAGAAGTTTCTCTGTCCTGTCCAGGCCTGAGGTCTTCCAGGCAAATCTCTTCCACCTGGCCGGTCCCAAAGCCACTTAGTCCCAAATAATCACACAAAGGCTTATATTAATTACAAAACTGCTTGGTCTATGGCTCAGGCTTATTATTTGCTAACTCTTACTCTTAAACTAACCCAGATTCTTACCATGTTTAGCCACATGGCTCCTCTTCTTCAATGCAGCAGTCTCATCTTCCTTCCTCTACATCTGACTGTCTCTGCTCTTTTCTTCCTTTTTCCAGAATTCTCCTTGTCTGGTCACCCCACCTATACTTCCTGTCTGCCTAGCTTCTGGCTAATCGGCATTTTATTAAACCAATATTTACAGTGACGAATATTTACAGTGTCCAAAAGCATAGTCTCACAGCAGTACTGTATTCTGGGCATTGATCCACAAAACAGTTATTCGTTTGCTCCATTGTCGGCTTGAGCAGTGGAGAGTTACCGAGTAGTTTTTCTGTGGGCAGCTAGAGATGCTAATCTCCAGTTTAAGGAGGGATCTAGCGCTAGCAACACATAGTGATACTAGAAGCTCACACATAGGAGGTGTCTAGTGGTACATGAGGAAACACTAATCCTTGGGAGCATCTTCAGAGAGAAAGTTAATGGTAGGTAATGGTTTGGGAAGAATAAGAAGTGACAGGGTAACATGAAACAGTGGAAGACATGTCCACATAAAAGAATGACCAGTGGCGTCAGATAAAAGAGAAAACTATAAACCCAAAGGTATCTGCTTAACTTGGTAAGTGGATCAATGGTAGCGTGTAAGGGGTATGTTTCTGTAGTTCTGCAGAGAAAGTCAGGTTATAAAGGATCAAGAAAGACATGAGAAAGCTGGTCTGGGCTGACTTCCGGCTCTTTGGAGTGGCCCCTCCCATATTTAGTTTCATTACCGGGCTGGAGAGATGGCTCAGCCGTTAAAGGCTAGGCTCACAACCATAAATAGTTTCATTACCATCTTTGTTCCTTCAACACTACTACCTTGAGTTCCTGGCTTAGATAGAATTTCTTTCCTCCAAATCCCCACCTAGCAGCCTGGTCTTAGCCCTGTTTCCAACAGTCATAGGTAACAAATGCTATTCTTCATTCACCATCTTCCCATAATTTTCACATCACAGCACAAGCTCCAAACTTTTGTCTTCCTCTCTAAAATATGATCCTGGTCTCAGATTAGATGTCCCTACAATACAGCATTTCCCCCAACCAACAAAGAGCTGCCTCTTCCTGGTTACCCACAGTGCATCTTTGGGACTCCTTGTACAACATTACAGAGTCAAAGAGCCATGGAGTGTGCTCATCCTCATTCTCTACTGAGCTGTAGCTTATTGCCCACTTCTAACTTCCTCTCCAGCAGTCAGTCTTGTGGCATCATTAAGGAAAAGATCCCAATCCCACTATAATCAAGGCATCGAACAGATGCAGATAAGTGGCTGTAATATGAATAATTAAATATTGGAAGCAAGGTGCAACTTAAGTGTCATAACAGGGACATTTAATTGAGTGGCTGTGCAAGGATAGCCTCTGAAATGATGAGAGAAGCCTTCAGAAAGCAGATTTCCAGATCCTTGGGTAATATATCAGTATGAACATAATGTCTGAGGCTCTTGACAGAGAAAATGAATAATAGAGATTGGAAAATAACTGAAAAGATGAATCACAGCCAAACAATTTCAAGCATATATCAATGCACTAACAAGCATGAAAGAAAGATACAAATAAGCACAAAAAAATCAGTCTTATTAACATTAAAAAATTAACAAACTGTAAGAAGACATTTTTATGTAGGCAATTGTCAGAAAGTTTTAAGTTATGCTGAGAAAAGGCAAGAAAATCAGTGACAGTGTTCTAAATGGAGGGGGCGTGTTACCATCTCTATTTTAGAAAGCAAACTAACAGAATGCATAAAGACAATAAAATACTCCACAGTAACTAATAATAATGTCTGGGAGAATGAATGATATGAAGAAAGCTTGACATATTTAGAAATGAAAAGTTTACAAAATGGCATGCAATGACAGGAGTGTGCTTATAGACTTTTATATACACATATAATATTCTATACAAATGTTTAGAAAGGGGATGGAATGATATGAAAGAACATATTGACATGAATTGTACCTGGGTCACAGAGTTAAGAGAATATTTTTCTCCCTGATGCACCCGTCTTTATATCTTCTACAGTGTAAAGTTAGTATTTATGTACTAAGAAGAAAACAGTTCTTGGGTTAATTTTTACCAGAAGCGGGGGTGAGGGGGATACCTCCAGAGGATGATCAGGACATGAAGGGGGCCTTGCAAATTCACAAGGACCTTTCAAAAAAAATTGGACAGAAAAAGAGAAGAGGACACAGCTAAAGATAGATATAAAAGCTTGCACTACAAGGTCAGGAAGTTGAAGGTCAGTACTGTTTGAGATTTGCAGAGAACAGAATGACAACAGAAAGGACCATTTTACTTATGTTCAGCCAGATAAGGAAGGACAGGATTGATGAATACTTCCTTTAGAAAAGATAGGTTAACACTGATATAACTGAATTCCTTAGCCATGCAAGCAAGAAATACAGTAAGAAAATAATACTGGCTTAAAATAATCCTCTGACTTCAACCCCAGTCATTTTGATTGTGTTCACATTTACCAAACCCCACAGCAAGTTCTTTTCCTGTGCCTTTGGGAATCCTTAGTTGCTACCTTTGTCATTTTGTTCCTGAAGAGTCCAACTCCCTGTGTAGAAGAATCAAGTCATGATCATCATTGAAGATGCTGCCAGGGTGTTGGTTATAATATTGCAAGACTATTGACACCCTTATATTACAGCCAGAGCTATCACTGCCCACCATTTGACCCTCACCATCCTGTAGACCTACTATGACACAGCCTGTCTGCACATACTCACTTTTGTGATAGCCTTTTCCCTGAAGAATGCTATCCTGGTTTGATTGGACATAGATCAGAAGATAATGTAATGATACTTGCTGAGCAATGCTCAAATTTCTACTTTTTAAATAACTGGCCCAATCTTCTTGGACCAACTTCTTAGCCTCTTCCCTCATTTCCTACTGTCTTGTATGAAATCCTATCCTTGGAAGGGTCTACAGACATTGGAATACAGAGGCTAGGTGAGCTGACCCATGACACTCCAGGCATGCAGTCTCACATCTAATTATAGGATATCTGTTGTTTAGAGTAAAGTTTAGATTCTTGATACGCTATTGAAAGCAGTGAAAACCATAATTCTTTTACTCCTATTTTTTCCAAGTTCCTTCATTTAAAAAAAAATGACTTTAAAAAAAGCTAGAGAGATGGTTCCATGGCTTCTCTTCCAGAGGACTGGGTTTCAATTTCTACGACCCACATAATGATTCACATCCACCTATAACTCCAGTTGCAAGAAATCCAGTGCCCTATTCTTGGCTCTGCAGGTATCAGGCACATGTATGTGTACATAGATATACATGGAGGATATACATGGAGAGATAATACCCACAAACAAACAGTGAAATAATAATTTTATTTTTAAAAAAAGAAAAAAGTACTTCTGGAAGCAGTGGCATACATTTTATTGAGGATCTTAAACTTAAAACTCAAATGTAAATGAAGAAACCATGAGATGTCAGCTATAACCCCAAATCCACACATCCCATACTCCTCCTGTAAAAATCTTCCAATGTAAAGATCAGTGATCACTGGGGAGACACAGAGATCACAAGGAGGAGCTAGGAAAAGAAAGGAAATGAATCAAACAAGAAAATGATATATTTGGCCACCACATAGGAAATAAGGCATATCTGTGTTTTCATATAGTAGCATTTCATGACAGGTTACAGACTAAAAAACACATGAAGGATACCATTCTTTGCAATCAATTTTTCAAACTTAGATCCAAGTCCTTGCCATGCAGAAACTTCTAGCCCATGTCCGTAGTCTTCTCTATAGCAAGATGTGAGAGGCAGATGGGAAGGAAATTCTGGCACCTTCATTTCTTCTGAGAAATCCACTGACCCTGTTGTTATGGTCAGTCATCTTGCTTTTCAAACTTAGAGGAGAGAAAAAAACCTCATAATCACTAATAGTCCTGCTGGAGCAATTTTATTTCATGTTTTTAAATAGTGTTGTGCTCATACAGTTTTCCAGTGTACCAATGTTTCAGTACTTTAAAAGGGTTTTATGCTTTTTTGACAAAACTGATAAATGTTGTCAGGATAGCAGTATATTTAATATATTCATCATCTGGCTAATCACAGTGAAAGATGATAAGCAATAAAGTGATGTTCCTACATGTGCATAATCTACAGGCTCACTGTTTATCTTCAAATGGCCTCTATCTCACTACCAGATGAGCCCAAAGTAAGGAGAGTTAATTTTTATCAACCTGGGTTTTATTCTATATGAAAATGAAGTTGAAGAGATGGAACAATAGGGAGCTGTGTGCTGTGCAAGCCTGAGGACCAGAGTTCAAATCCCCAGAACACATGTAAAGAGCTAGGTACTTTAAAATCAGACTATAAACCCAGTGGTTCTGTGGCAATACAAGAAGAAGAAACAGAAAAACCCCCTGAAATTGACAAGCAGCCATCCCAGTCTGCACAGCACATACACAAGAGATTCTGTCTAAAACGAAGGGGAGAGCAAAGACGGGCACGGCAGTTTGTCCTCTTGACTCCATACGTGTATCGTGATACATGCATGTCCACATTTGCACATATGAGCACAAACATTCACACACATGCATAGCTTACAAACAATACTGGCAATTTTAAGATCATGAAAAAAATGGTTGGTGCTCACTGACTAACTACCGCTCTGTCAAGTCTACAGTCTCATCCTATGTACAATTGGTAAAGGCCAGTGGGATGTGGGTAGAGGAATGTGAACCAGTTCTTATCTCTGGCTTAAAAACATTTACTGCATGCTCCCCCTTGCACACATACATATGGATACCCTCTGCAATCACAACTGTAGGGGTCACAGAAGCCAGATGTTCTAGTTACATGATGGAAGCAGCATTGACTCCCACTTGGAGGAAAGCAGTGCCTTGGAGAGTTGCCCAGCCCACACTAGAATATGATATGATAGAGAAATAGACTTACTTTGGTTGTGAGAAGTCACTGAGATTTTAAATCTTATTTGAAAAAGTAGTGAAAATTAATTGTCTTGCCCCCTAGGAAAATGAATTACTCACACACTGTCTGTGCGGTGTGAAGTCATTCAGAAAGTATGTGTGACCTTTGTCATCAACCATCACCATTGTTGATAAAAAGAAAATTTAAACTTCAGATGATTTGGAATTAAGTCTTTATTTGCCACTCACTAGCATAAACAAGACAAGGCATTTCCTAAAGTGTCACTTGATAAACAGAAAGCAACCCTTGCCTTGCTGTTGTAATGAGGATCATCACAGAAAGATGTGAAAACATTTGGAAACTGAAAAACGATTGTCTGGTTGTTTCTCATTAAGCCCTATCATATGCTATCAATGCTTCTTCCAGAGCATCCTTCAGGAACCTGGAGCCTTATCTCAGTGGCGGCAGGATTAGTCAAATGACTTGCTTTGATCGGTAGTAAGTGAGGAGATGGGATATATTTATATTTAAGCAGCATTTTGAAGAACTGTCATTGTGAGTTAGCAGTATCATTCTTTGCCTCCTCTTGACATGAAAAAGCATTTCCTAGACTGGAATTTCACCTTCCTCTCAGCCTTGTATTTCCAATGTTGGAGCTTAGGGGCTGGAAAATGGATCTGAAGTTAAGATGCTCTTACAGAGGACCCAGGTTCCCATTTCCTGCACCCATATGGTAGCTCACAACCCTCTGTAACTCCAGTCCCAGGGGACTCAATGCCCTCTTCGGCCCTCTAAGAGACTAGGCACATGCATAGTACATACATAGATATAAATCCAGGCAAAACAACTACACACATAAAAATAAGTGAAATAATTAGAGATGTTGGAGCTCAGAAAACAATACCCCAAAGTAAAGGTCTATAAATCAGCCTCAAATTCAAACTTTCCCCCTGCCCTGCCCTGATCTGTTTCCTACTCTAATTTATTCCTTTGAGGCAGACTACAGATTCTAGAATCTTTTCCCCATGCATCATAGGAACTACAATCTCTTTTCTCTAAAATCCAGGCATTATGCCTAGACATATTATTCCAGTTTCCCCTGCCTTTCCATCTTGAATCTGACAAAAAGAGATTATTTATCCTATCTTGTCTTCAGCAAATCATAAGGCTCACTTAAAAAGGCTGCCATTGCCATTGCCATATCCAGAAGGAGGGAATGCTATAGTCTGCCTGAAGTTTCTGTCGAGAGTTGAAGTCCCATGCTAGCATATCTGTTGATGGTACCCTTGTTAAAATCATGTTTAAAGGAGCCACGTTGGTGATACTTTGTAGGGTAGCTTTCCTGACATCTCCAGGAGATGCAGTTTCACAACAGACATTCTTCTGAGATATTCCCCAAGCCTTGATGTATCAGTTGGGGCTGGATACTACACCATTAGTTGTTCTATATATTTTGATCAGTTGTGGTTTGCTACAAGGGCCTCCATTCAATAATAAATTTAAAAAAATGGCCAATGCTTCATCTAATCTAAGCAGAAAAAAAAACCCTCATAGTATACTCCAACTGTTTCTATCCTCTCCGAACATCAAAAGTAGTAAAAAAACTAATGCCAAATAAATTTGCTGTGTTTTTCTGTTGTTAAGATATCTTCTGTTATTGAAGGGGTCTATTTGTGAATGTTTACAATTGGAGATAAGGGGTCGCCAGCCCTCCTTTCTACCCCACAAACACAACTGAAGTCTCTATACAGCAAAGCTACAATTCACACAAATTACATTTATTTCTTCATTACCAGGAGTGACTAAGACTTGGTAATTATTTGTGACTACAGTATAAAATAACTTTTATTAAGTTGTGTACTAGCCAAACTTAATAACTAATAGAGTAATATTAGTGTCGATAATGGTGTCCCCCGAAAGTAATTTGTCCTTTGTGTTTCCCTAACCAACTTTTCTTTTAACAGGTTATTTAAGGAAGGAAATCACCCAATGGTGCACATGAAATCTTCAGATCAATAACCAAGGTTTGCATGAGGAGCCAAGACTGAGAAAAGAGAAGGTACATTTGCCTGGAAGAATTCAAGTGCCTCACACCATAGTAGAATATAGAAAATAGTATGTCTAATGAAAATAGCATCTACTTTTATTAGATAACAGGATGCAGAGCCAGAGTGTGAAATGGTTGTCAGAAAAAATCTGTCCCTCAGACTATTTTTTATACAAATGTGATTCTCCAAATACTTACCTTAAGTGTCTTCATAATGGCAAATCATTTCAATTTTTTACATTTCTTGTTAAAGAATACATTCTAAACTTAAAAGACTGAATTTGATTTAACTCTGAAATAATGACTAACCTGTAAAGTCTTGCACTAAAGAGCAGAAGTACACTTTAGACGGACAAGAAAGGGGAAGAAACTCAGGAAGCCACCACTATAAGCACATTTAAGTGTTTTGATTTAAATATTTGAAGGCCTATGTTCTGGAATAAACCCTATAATTATTCTACATAATTTTAGGATGAAAAATGAAGAGATATAAAGGGGATTTTTTCAATAAAGAAATTCTCCCTCAAATTGAATGAGTTACTTTGAATTTGGAGTTAAAGATTCATGAAGGGATGAAACAAATAAGAATTAGTCTAGATGCAAAGTTTTCTCTGTATCTGAAAAATCAAAATTAATTTGCAGAGGGCAAGACTGGATTACACCAGTGAAATGCCCTGGAGAGCCTATTAATAATTCACAATGTGCAGTAATGTTGAAAAATGAATTTTACATTCCAAACAGAAACACAAAACTAGCATTCCTGGTATGATTATATTCCCACAAAGGGGATTCATCATTTCCCCATCATAGTCAGGGCAGCCAATGCACACTTAGGTTTTTAAGAAGCCTTTCTGTCACAAATGCACTTTTTTTTATGTCACCAAAAGAAAGTCACTTCTTTAGGAAACTGTATTTTAGTCCTGGTATTTCTATATTTTATTTCTCTAACAGAGGGAGTAAAATGACCACAGGAATACAGCTCTTCACAACTGGCAAAGGAGGGTGGCCAACACAAATATTATAGCACAAGGCTGGACTGGTGGAGAAAAAAAATCAGTCCCTCCTAAAAGGTTCTCTGAAAATAAATGGCCATGCCAACCACAGCCACAGGTGCAGCACCACAGCCCCAAGGAGAGCTTTAATCAGCAGAAGCGGCTGCGGGCACACACACGTGCAGCTTCCTTCCCACCTTCAGTATGCATTTTCTAAAAGTGAAGGAACAGGAGGGCCATTCACAGCCAGAAGCAAAAGCAACACACGCTTTCAGGGGCAGCCTGGTAGGGTTCACATTTTTACAGATTTTTGCTCTTCCTCTCACAATTACCACTCTATATTTTCTCCTGGCCTTTCCTCCCCATCCATGAGGGGATGTTAATTAGCTTCCTCTTGTGAAGGTCTACAGCACATCATCACAGTGGCCATGGTTTAAGACGGTCATGCTGATGTCCAACCCAACTCCACCACCAAAGAACACAAAACCCTTACACTCCAGTATGTGTGTCTTCCTAAACCCTTCTCTAGACAGTTTCCTTTTTGCCCTTTCACACACACCCTTAAAAACCTTCCTCATAAATCACTGTAAGTTGCTGAATTATCTTTTACCTTGAAACCTTTATACATTGAGTCCCTTCAATCTGAAAATCCTCACTCTTTTGCAGCTACTTGTAGCCAGTTAACTAACACTCAGACTTCAGCCTACTGGTAGACCTTGTCAACACTTCACAACCTGGTGTCCCCAGTCCTTTATAGACTGTCACTCATGCATACCAACAACTGCCTGTATATCAGTGACTAAAGGCAAATTTGAATCAAAAGATGGTTCTTGGCTGGGTTAGCAGCAAGTCAACATCCCAAGGACAGTTCTTAAGCAGTGAGGGCCAGACATCACTACATAATATATGCATCCAGCTTGTCTTCCCCTCAGCTGGACAGCCCTGAGTTCTGTGGTGTACAGAGTTCCTTAGAAGGGCTCCACAAAAACTTATTTATGAACTCACCCACTATCCATTCTCTCTCTCTCTCTTTCTCTCTCTCTCTCTCTCTCTCTCTCTCTCTCTCTCTCTCTCTCTCTCTCTCTCTCTGTGTGTGTGTGTGTGTGTGTGTGTCTGTCTGTCTGTCTGTCTGTCTGTCTGTCCGTCTGTCTCCTTTTCTACTCCCTCACCATACTTCCTGGAATCTGATCCTAAATAAACTTTTTTTTTCTTCTTCAAGTCTTCTTGGGAAAAACTTAGATCAAAAGATGTCTTTCTTCACTGTAAGACTGTGAGTCCCATTGTGTCCCACTGCCCTATCAGCACCCTTCGCCTGTCTAGATCTCTCTTTAAACAGAAAATGCCTTGCAGTCTGACCTGCCTTTGTTTTCCCAGCACTCATGACCATTGCACAACAAACCGTTCTCATTTATGGAAATGATACATAAGGCTCATCTGGCCTCTTAAATATTCATTACTATTGCCCCCAAGTCTCTGGAAAGTGATAAATTAATAAAATATCGTTTTCAATGTTTGAAAATCTTGTTCTAATTCCATCTGTTTTGCTGCCATTCTGTTCCTTGACAACTTGAGGCTCTACCCAGCTTGACTACTTCAACTATAGCTAGCTTATTTAAGTTCCCTTCAGTTTCTTATGTTCAATACAAGTTAGATGATTCCCCTAGATAATCACTTTGTCACACTATAATAATGCTGTCCATAATTCTCTGATTTCTCTTACCTAGTGATTCTCAAAACTTTCTGTTTACCAATACCTCTCAAATCAATCCAGCGGAACCAGAATTCCAGATATAGAGTGAAGAATTAAGAAGTATTTTTTACTAAGATATAACCATCAAAAAATTATATACCAACATTATTCAGTTTGATGATTTGGACAATTGCACTTACTACCAGCACCCAGGCAAAATAGAACATATCAACCACAAAAAGTCCATTATGGCTTTCAAAAAACCCAACTGAAACTGATTTCTGATTTCTCTCACTCTAGCTTTTCCTTTCCTTGGATTTAATAGGAATGAAATTATTAGGTCTACCACAGTGTAACTTATTTCATTTTGCACAGCATATCTAAGATGCATTGTTGCTGCATTACTCAGCAGCTCCTCCTTTTTATTGATGGAGGACACATATGCCCCCAAATATCTGCCTATTACTCTGCTAAGGGATATTGAGTTGTTTCTATTTTGACCTTTTTTTGATAAATACACTATGAAAAATATTTTTATAAGTCTTTTGGAGTATGTCCTATTTTCTTTGGGATAAATAGAAGTGACCCATATGCACTTAACTTTATGAGAAGCCATCAAGTCACTGCCCACTCTACCACCCATCCCAATCCTAGCTGTATGTTTTGAGCATGAGAAGAGACACACACTCACATTACCAAGGCCACACGAGGGTTTATTTAAGAGAGTTTCCAGGTGGACACAGATGCAGAGAAGCAGGACAGGAGGAGAGAGCAACCAAAACTTGGTGCCATTTTTTAAGAGAAGGGGTGTGCACAGGTTTACACAGCCACGCCCAGGGGCATGCTTCTGGTATGAGATGTGTCCCACTGGAGCCATGTTGGCTCAACCACATGGAGTGCCAGGAATACTTACACTAGCTGCTCCATCTTCTCAGCAACATTCAGTATTTTCATTGATTTGGGGTATTCTAGTGGGGTTGGAATAGTACTTTATGTTTGGCTTCTTTTGCTATACTGAGTTTGCTTTGGGGATTTTTTGGTGTTCTTTTGTTTTTATTTTTAACAGTAGCTTACTATGTAGGTCAAGCATGACTTGTACTCACAATCATCCTGCCTTGGCCTCCTGAATGCTGGAACTACCAATGTGTGTAACTATACCTAGCTATATGTTGCTTTATTTGCATTGATCTGGTGCCTAATGATCTTGAGCAGCTTTTCATATACTGATTGGCCATCCATGCAACATCTTTTATGAAATATCTTTCCCTTCTTTTGACAAATTTTATTGTATTATATATTGCTTTCAGTGCATGAAATATCTCATTACATGTTTCCCTGACTTTTGGATTACTGACAAGAGATCTGATGTCAGCCAGGTATGGCAACACATGACTTTTTAATATCAGCACTCTGGAGATCACCTGTGGTGGTTTGAATAAAAATGCCCCCATAGGCTCATAGGGAGTGGCACTATAAAGAGGTGTGGCCCTGTTGAAGTACGTGTAGCCTTGTTTGAGAAAGTGTGTCACTGAGGGTGTGATTTCAGGTTTCAAAAGTTCAAAGCCAGGCCCAGTGACTCTCTTTCTAACTGCTGCCTGCTGATCCAGATGTAGAACTCTTGGCTCCTTCTCCAGCATCATGTCTGCCTGCATGCCATCAGGCTTCCCACCATGATGATATCTGACTAAAGCTCTGAACTGTAAGCCATACTCTACTCATTTCTGTTAGGAGTTCTAAATGTCTCCTGTGTATATGCATTTCTTTCTCTGGATTTGAAGAATTTTCTGCAGTAATTTTACTAAAAAGAACCTGTCTCCTTATTGTGTTTATGTCAGTACCTTCCTCTGTGCAGTGGATTCTTAGGTCTGGTCTCTTGATGACATCCCAGAGTTTCTGGATACCACAGTCATGTTCACTTTTTTGTTTCTATATTAATGTCTGAATATAGTTATCTTGTTTACCTTGTCCCTCATCCTTGTATTTTTTTTTCTGCTTCAGTGTTCTTTTCATTTGATTCACTGAGTCTTTCATTTCCAACATTTCTAGTTGATGCCTTTCAAATTCTCAATTTCCTTGCCGACTCTTTTCCATTCTACCTAACTTTTCATTCCACATTCCTGATTTTCTCAACAATTCTACAGACTTTTTCTGTGTTCTTGGTGTTCTTCACTTGACCCTGGACTGAATTTATCTGGTTTTGAGCATACTTCCTAGAAGTCACTAACCATTATTATCTATAATTTTGAAATCTCCATCGGCATTTGATATATTTAAGTATCCTTAAGTTAAAGAGTTATGAGCTTTTTTGGGGGAGGGGGTCATGCTGTGTTTTCTTGCTTTCTATATTTCTGTGCTGCAATTTGCATATCTATCAATTTGGCTAATTCTTCCTGTTGCATTTGTTAGTCTTATACTTGAAGCAGCATACTAATGAAGACTCAAGTCTCTATACCATTTACAGAGAAGAAAACCATGTAACAGCAATAAATCATATAAGATGTAAAAGTACATTTAAAACTGACAGAAGCTCACTGGTAGGTCCCCAATGAGCATTAAAACATAAAATGTCAAAAGAAACTACAATAAAATTTGCTAGAAATCATAAAATAACTAAGGACAAATATAGGAATACTAAGTGAGCAAGATAGAGAAAAGAGGTAGAAAAAGGAAAAAAGTTAACTAAAAATAGAATAATAATGAAACTGACCTCAGAATGTAAACCAGAATACTTGTTACACTGGGGAAAAGATTTTGCTTTTGTTTCCACAGGAGAAGAAAAGCTGTGGATAAAATCAAAATTAATAAGTATTAGATTAGAACAAGATAGACCTCTTTATTAGGAGAGCATGAAAACATATGGTCATTCAATCTAAACTAACATAAAACTAATAGATGCTTCCCATTTGAGTAGATATAACCTGCAAAAAAGAGAAACTCAACAAAGATAGGGTTGGGGCTGAGTTTTATTTTTGTCTTTCCAGAAGAATAAAAGCATCCAACTGAGAAATATGAAGACTACTGGACAATGAGACATCTGAAGGATGGAGGAGGAGGAAGGAGGATGAGGAGGAGGGG
>PVIH01008996.1:21370-86091 GCA_004025045.1 Sigmodon hispidus | reverse complement strand
TGCCTTTGCACAACTTGCTGGAACATTCTATTGCCGCTTATGCTAATTAGGCATCGAGTAGTGACCAATCCGATGTGCTGATGCTAATTAGGCACTGAGAAAGGACCTATCCGATGCAATCCTCAAATATGCTAATAAGCCATTGTTTTGGGCCAATCACCAGCCATATGCTAATGAGTACTACTTTGAACCAATCACCAGCTATATGTTAATGAGGCATTGTGTTGGGCACCAATCACGCACCAGGCTTCCCTATATAAGCAGGCTGAATCTCAGGCTCGGGGTCTTCTTTCCACCATTTCACAACTGAGCTGTACTCCAATAAAGTGTGATCCGAGAAGAATCGTGCGTGTGGTGACTCCTCGTTCTGCAGGCCAGAAGCGGCTCGCCACACTGCCCAGCACTCTTAACTTCCTCTTTCCACGTTCCTAAAGCTGGGATTAAAGTGTACGTCACCCCTCCCTGACCTGCCTTGGTTTTGTGGTTAACTCTGATATTCCAGATTAATTTTATTAAATATGTATCACCACAGACGTGTGTCACGGGCTTGGGCTTTGAGGTTTCAGAACTCGAGGCAGGCCCCATATCCCTCTACTCTGTCTCCCTGCTGCCTGCAGATCCAGATGCAGGCCTCTCAGCTCTTCTCTGGTAACCCGTCTGCCTGCATGTTCCCATCCCTCCCACAATAATGACAGTGGACTAAACCTCTAAACAGTAAGCCAGCCCCAATTAAATGATTTCCTTTGTAAGCATTGCTATGGTCATGGCGTCCGTTTGCAGCAACAGAACTCTCCCTAAGACACTGAAATTGACATAATCACCAGCAAAAGCACAAATCCAAGGCTGATTTGTGGTGGGTGCTGAAACCAGATTCCTGGGGGAACTGAAGTAGCATGATTGTATTTTATTTTATTTTAGATTTACTCAGTGTGTGTGTTGGAGTGAGGACACATAGATGTATCATGTGCACATTGAAGAGAGTAAACTTAGCTCAAGAAATGCCATTTTGTATTCTAGTAGCCATAGAGATAAAATAGAGTTCAGTTCCACATTCCTGGCAGGGGCTTGCCCAGTTCTAGGAGAGAATGAGCTGGACACCTGGATGATCCAGGTGGGGTCCAGGACTAAAAGGAGCCTTCCATTTTAGAGAACTGTGCAGAACTAAAGCAGCCAGAACCTGAGAAAGAGTCCCTCACCCAGTTCCCAGAGACTATTGCTAGAAACTGCTGTTCACGGAGGGGCAGCATGACCTAAGTTCCCACTGAAGAATCCATACCACCCTGACCCTGCTACCTGACCACCAAATGCTCTAGTCAAAATACACCACCATCATTCCTGGGCCCAGATTCAAGGGGAAATTTCCCAGATTAGCTGTCAGCACACAACCTTGCACTAGAGTAACCCCAAATTGTGGTTTTTCCCTTTAAAAGTGGCTGTTAAGCTCCCCTCAGGAGCCCCTCCTGATCTTGCTATGGCAAGAGCTGGACTGGATTCTCTGCCATGGCTTGTATTTACCTAAATAAACCTTGCTGGTGCATTCTGGACTTCTCCAGTCTTTGGTGGTCTCTTTGGGGATCCAAACTTAGGCACAACACACACGTGGAGGGCAGAGGACAAGTTGGGGCAGTCAGTCATCACCTTCCACCACGTGGGACATGGGGACTGAACTCAGATCCTCAGGATTGGTGTCCAGTGCCTTTCTCCACCGAGCCGTCTCACTGGCCCTCATGAGATCTTAGACTATCACTTAGTGAATAAATTACACTTGTGGGAAGAGATAGCTGACGTCATCTAACAAGAGATCACAGTTGACACCAGGGTGAGTGGCAGCACCTGATGTGTGTGACAGGAGTGGCATTGCCACTTCACAAACATGTCTGACCTCACCTGGCCCACGGCAGGTATTTGTGCGGCCCAGTGCAGCCCAGATGGAAAGAGATCCTGGCAGTCAGGAGCCCAGGCATACTGAGCACCACAGTTGGAGTGGAAAAGTATTCAGGCAGTCAGTCGGGAGCCAGTGAACAGCACAGGCCACAGTAAGCCTAGGCAGCAGCTCACAGCCCTGCTTCAGGGAAAGGCTTCCCCAGTGTTAACAGCTCTGCTCCACAAGGGTGACAAAATTGCTACAGTGGCCCTGGGGAAGGTCTCACTACACCTTCACTCCCTCAGCCCATCTCTGTCCAGGCTCTGCTGCTGGTGCTCTGGCGGAAAGAAGATCTTCACCCAAACCCCATTCAGGAGATTTATTGGGAGGGAAGGGTCCAGGAGAGTGTGGCTGCCTCAGCCTGGGGTGAAGACAGCAGGAAAGGCTGTGGGCTCAGGGCTTATATAGGGCTTCTTGGGTGAGGGGGAGCTTTCTGGGGAGATTTCTAGGGCAGGGATTGGTCAGATCTTTTCCCTTTCTTTTTACCTTGATTTGATTTTTAGGTTTCAGGGCCAAAATGTTTCTTTCACTGGCTCTTTTGGGCCTTTGGGTTCTAATTTCAGGGCCAGGGCACATTTCTTTCACTAGCTCTGATTCCAGGGCCAAAGTGTGCTGGTTTCAGAGCCAGGGCACATTTCCTTTTGGTTCTGGGTTCAGGGATAAATGCATTTCACTGGCTCAGGTCTTAGATTCAGGGTGTGTGTTTTCTCACTAGCTCTGCTCTCAGAGCCAGGGTGGGTTTCTTTGGCTGGACACTTTTCCCTATACCCAAGGGAGACCATTATCAAGTCCAGCCTTGGACACAGTACAAGAGGCTTGGACTAAAGGACTCACAACTCAAATCACTGAACCTTGTACTTAGGAAAACCATGCACTATTAAAACAAGCGAGCAAATCTTCATGTGGATTAAATAGTAGGTGGCATTGCCATATGTATGGGATAGAAGTGGCTAAAACACTCCAGGATGGCTGCAAACTTGCGGTGAATATCTTGCCTCAGCCTGCCACATACATGCTTGAACTATAGGTTCACACTGGATTTTTAAAAGTCTTAGTCAGGCAGTGGTGGTGCACTCAGGAGGCAGAGGCAGGTGGATCTCTGTGAGTCTGAGGCCAGCCTGGTCTACAGAGTGAGTTCCAGGGCTACTCAGAGAAATCCCGTCTTGAAAGAAAGGAAGAGAGGAGGGGGGGAAGAAGGAGGGAAAGAAAAAAAAAGTCTTAAATCCCTGGAATGTTTAAAAATAACAAAGACTGGAGACGCCAATCTGAGGTGAAGCGTCTTGTTGGCTGAAATTTTAAGTGGTTAGAGCAAGTAGAGGGAGAGAGCAAATGTGACGGAGAATTAGTGACTGGCAGTGCTAGCTGGTGGTTTTTACCTTTCCTAAAGATAGAATTTTTCCAGAGAGAGAGAGAGAGAAATGTAAAAGGATATATAAACTACCAGAAGTCAGGAAGCATCTTGGAAAGCCAGACAGAATTACATCAAAAATCCTGGTGTGGTGATGCACATCTGAGCTCCCAGCACTTGGGAGCTGGAAGCAGGATTATCACAAGCTCAAGTCCCTGACTCTAGAAAATGATAACATAGAAGAATTGGAGATGTATTGCTGCCAGAGGCTTCTTTCCGTCGGTGCCTGTCTCTCTAGCAGGTAAGAGACCTGTGTGGGGTGTTTTGTTTTGGCCCTGACTGGTCAGAGAAGGCTGTTCGCAGCCACAGCCCTTCCTCTCCAGGCTACACTTTGTTAGAGGCCTTCAGGAAACCCCGTACCTCAGCCCTGGGCGCACCCCAAAAAGAAAGCTCCTGCAAGAGGCCCAGGCCCAGCCCTTCCTTCTCTGCAGGACAATGCCTGAGGCCACTGCCCCTGCCAGCAGGAAATGCCTGGGAGAAGCGAGGTGGCCCACTGCCCAGGAGGACAAGAGCCAAGCTCCAGGCTCCTGCTAGGCTTTCTTCTCAGCAGAGTTTGAATCATAGCCCCAAAGCAAGGTCTAAGCTGCCGCGGAACTCTGAGTGGCCTGGGAAAGGAAGCTGCTTCTAGGGAGGTTTGAGGTTAAAATGCTTTCTAAATATTCCGAGATGTTCTCCTCAGGCACAGGCCTTCTGGCTTCAGGCTGTCACTCTGCCTCATCCACCTAGAGCCTGAGGACCTCCACTTGTGTCTCTTTTTTTTGTGTGTGTCTTTTGCCACCTTGTTTGTAAAAGCGCCTTTACACGGCTAGTGCTGGGATCCCGGGCCAAAAGCATGAGACGGACGGCCTGTAGTGGTTTTGCCTCACTTGACACCAAGTGCTGGAACTTTGGGAAGGAAAAACCAAGAGTTTGGCTTTGCTCAGTTCAATTAGACCCAACTGAAAATTGCAAGTAGATGGCTGAGCGTGTGAGTCTAAAGAATGAGAGGTCGATGACGCAGAGGAAAAGAAACCACACTATCGCAACCTACTGAGTTTGAATCCAGAAGAAACAGAAAGCCTGTACACCAAAGAGATGGGTAGTAATTACAAACCCACTCACAGAGAAAAGCACAGCTGAGTCAGACCACACTGCAGAGCCCAGTGTGGTACCCAAAAATGCAAGCACATTCAGGTGTGGAACTCAGAAGACAACTTGTGGATTCAGTGTCTTAGTTAGGGTTCCTATTGCTGTGAAGAGATACCATGACCGCAGCAGCTCTTATAAAGGAAGACATTTAATTGGGGATGGATTACAGTTTAGAGGTTTAGTCCATTATTGTCATGGCTGGAAAACATGGCAACATGCAGGCAGGCAGACATGGTGCTGAGAAGAAACTGAGGGCTCTACATTTTATTCTGCTGGCAGCAAAAGAAAATCTGAGTGTCACACTGAGTATAGCTTGAGCATATGAGACCTCCAAGCCCGTCCGCACAGTGACACACTTCCTCCAACAAAGCTGCATGTAGTGGGAATCAGGAGTCAGAGATTGGTGGATTATTGTATGTATCTGCAAACAATTATTAGTCATAGACAGTTTGCACTGGTATAGATTCTTACATATTGAAACAAATGTAAAATTATTTTATATGTTTGTCTAAAGTAATTTGTATATTGATACAAAGTTGAATCTGTAATTGTCATATTTTGCACATGCTTCTACATCTGTTTACAATATTTTCACATTAATGCACATTAAGCATATTGCTGTCATTTCCACTATGCAATTTTTACTTCTGTTTAATTATGCTATAATATATACATATTCTGTCTCCATTTAAAATATTTTGCATACCTTTGTTTAAGATATCTTGCACAATGATATATATTTAGAATACTGTTGTTATATTGCACCATACATTTACCTTTGTTTAATGTTTATAGGATGGTCATATTTGAAGTCATTTTATAAAACTATACACTCATATATAGATTGTCTACTTGACAAGCTTCAGTCTTAAAGAAGGTAAGAATTACAAGTCACTGTTATCTATGTTTGCTTTATAATAGTCATGTTAATAGGTCTTTTAGATATATAGTAAAATGTGTCAGATAGGCAGTCTTCAAACACTTCATAGACCTAGAAAATACAGCATTTAATGTTTTATTGTTCAGCATTGGACTATGAGACACACAATCACTCCTGGCAACACCATTCTTTTCCCTAGACGGTGTTGGCCATCAAAGCCACTCTACATGGAGTCTGTCTTCCTTAGCAGATAATGGCCTATTGGGCAAAGAACTGTCCTTCCCTTGACTGCCGACAGTGAGCATGATATCCAATCTAAATGAGCAAGACAAAGATAAAGACTGCAAAAAATCTGCCAAGACAAGATAAGATGGTTTCTCAAAATACCTTGCTTCTGAAGAGATCTGTCAGATATCCTAGGCCTGGAGCCAAAAAAGTAGATGCTCCAACTTTACAAAAAAGCTGTGAGTGACTGACTGTCCAGGCAACTGGCTGTAGCTGTCCTGCCCTAAATTTTAGGAGTTACTTGCTCATGTTTCCAGCTTATTCAGGTAATATATTTTATTTATGGGGCATGGCCAGGCCAGTCTAAGATGGGTCCCTGCTGTCTCTCCTCCCTGTTTGTTCACTCAAGCTCTTAGAGAGAGGATCTGACCCATCACCACCTCCGCTGAGTGGACCAGTTCAACGGTCCAGGAATTGCCCTACAGTTCAATCTTTGCATCAGTGAGTGTTTCATACAAGCCCCTTAATAAATCTTAATCTTTTTATATAATCGGTTGCTAGTGATTAATACCTACTTCAACAAGGCCACCCCTCCCAGTAGTACCATGCCTATGGGCCAAGCCCTTAATCACGTGATTAAGGGACCATTTCTATTCAAACCTCCACAGTCTCTTCTCTCCTTCCATTAGGTGGGACCCAGGGCTTGAACCCAGGTCTTCAGGCAGCACACACTTTCACCCAGTGAGCCATCTCACCAACCTGGTCTGCCTTTTTTTTTTTTTTTTTTTTAACAAGCAGAATGATTCATATCCCTCCCTACTCCCCACTGACAAGTTTCACTATATAGCCCAGACCTGGGACTCTGATCCTCCTGCCTCAGCCTCCTGAGTACCAGGGTTACAAATCTATGCAACCACACATCTCAGGGTGACTCACCTTCTTATACCTACACGCACACACACACACACACACACACACACACACATACACATACTAACTAAATTAATTTTTTAAAAAAATTTAGTCTAGCCTTGGGGGATATGCTAAGCCTGAGGGAAAGCTGTAATAATAAAGAAAAGAGATGTAGAGCTGGATGTGGTGTCCAGACAGGCTGTAATTCCAACACGGAAGGTGAAGGCAGAAAGGTCAAAAGTTCAAGGTCATCTTCAAGTATTTGCAAATGGAGACTAACCTTTCACTTATAAAAATCTGTGTTCATAGCAGAAACAAAAGCAATATGTAACTAAGAGCAAAGGCTTCCCTATCTGGATGCTGACATGAGGAGGCTCCCTGTTACAGTGAACAGAGGGTCTCTGGCTTCCTCAGAGAGCTGAGGAGAAAGTGCGCAGAGGCCAGCAGCAGACAGGGTTTCTGTGTAGCCCTGACTGTCCTAGAACTAGGCCGGCCTTGAATTCAGAGGTCCTCCTGTATCTGCATCCCAAGTGCTGGGATTAAAGGCATGTGCTACCACTGCTCCGCTTTGTGATTAAATTTCAATATATGGAACTGGAGGGGACACGAATTCTCAGATCATAGCGACATCTCATTTGGTCCTCGTAGTAGCCATCACTGTGGACCGTGCTGTAATCCAGGGAGGCTGAAGCAAGAGGCCTTGGAGTTGGAGACGCACCTGGAGACTACACGGTGAGCTCCAGACTAGCCTGGACCACAAGGCAAAACCCTGCCTCAAAAGTGAAGCTAGAGTCCGTGCTGTGCTTTAAACAAACTCATTGAAGCCAATAAAGACACTTTGAAATGTCCTAACGGATTGCTTTCATGAAAAACATTCATTTGCCTAAGTGTGTGGCACAGTGGCTAGATGGGAGCGGCACATTCCAAAATTAACCCCTCCCTGGCTGGGTGGTGTAAAGCATGCCCTTGACAGCTTCAGCAGAATGAAAGGAGGAAGCAGTGGCGATCTGTGCCCCGTCCGTCCCCTACCCACTTTTCTGTGTTACACTTTTCTAACTAGTGACTTCGCGTCTCGGGGTTACCCCACCCCACCCCTACAAGCGCTTGGCAGCGTCAGAGTAACGTTTGTCTTGGCAACCGGGGTGAACCGGCGAAGGGACCGGGTGCTGGCGGAGCCCTTCTTTGTGCGGCTGCTACGCGCGGCTCCACCGCTAGGGGGCGGCATGCACCCCGCAGACCCCGACAATAGGCGAGGCTGGGGAGCCGCGAGGTCCCGGAACTTTCTCCGGAGTCTGCGGGAGGCTCAACCGGGCCATGGAAGAGGGGGCTGTCGCCGCGTCCCCGCTCTGGAATTGGGACTACCTGGACCGCTGCTTCGCCCACCGCCGTGTCTGCATCTCCTTCAGCCTCTGGATCTGCGCCGCCTGCTGCTGGATCGCCGCCCATGCGCTGTAATGGGGCCGGGACCCGCGCGAAGGGGTGGCGGGCCACCCGCGGGGGAGATTGGGCGTCACTCGCCTCGGCTACTCTAGAAAACCTAGGGAAAGGGGCGCAAATGAGGGCGTTCAAAGAGGCAGCTCAAGTCGGGGGTCAGATCTGACATTGCTCTGAGGACTAAAGGGGAGTCCCTTCTGGATTCCGAGCACGGGGAAGCTGGGCTGTGAGCCCGCAGCTGGAAGCTGGGTGGTACAGTGGATGAGGCTTGGATTGGCTTCTATTGTCAGCTTTTCCCTATTGGCTGGCGGGGCAAGGTGTAAGCCTTTGAGCCTCTTGTGAATGAGCATATGCCTCATAAAGCGAATGCGAGGATTAAATGAGGCACAGGAGGCAAAGGATTTAGTACGTGCTCATTAAACACCATTACTGTTCTGGCTCTGCCACCCACCCTTAGAGACCCTGGCAAGTCCCTCAATGTTTTATAGTTTTAATTTATCCAAAGCTGGGAAGAGGTGTGGCGGTGATGATCCGACTCTGGCCACAGTTTTTGCTTTTGTCTTCCTTGCAGTGGTTTGGGTCAGGTAGTCCCTGTCGCCTCGGTTCTGAAAGTGAAGCCTCCAGGTCTTCAGCCATCCAAGTATACCCAGGCAGGAGGGGGAGGGTGCGTCATCGCTCTATCCCCACTGTTGTGGAGGGCTCGCCTTAGCGCTCAGGGGACAACCCCTCAGACTCCCGTAATGGTTCAGAGAGTTCACAGTCCTGCTTCCTAGTGACTGGAGTCCAGAAAAGACACTCTAGGGCCATGTTGCATTTCTTCACACCCGTGGTCCTTTCCAGCTCTAGTCCCTAAGGTAGGTTTTGTTAGTACACTAAGGGATGAGGAGCCTCCCTGGCACAGAGGCAGGCTTCAGGGATTGAAGTCTCTGAGTGAGAGGGTACAAAGGCAGCATGCACCGTCTTCTTTCTCAAGGCATCCTCTTTGTTCCTCGGGCACCCTTTGCTGCCAACACTGTTAGGCATGCTTCTCTCTGGAACTAAGGCTTACAGAGGTTAAGCAATGTGCTGAGGATGCCTAGCTGTACAGGCTTGAGATCAAGGCTTCTATCTTGATGTCTCAGGACTTCATCACTCCTGAACTCCCTGCATCTGTCTGCAGAGAATGGGTCTCCCATCGTGTAGTGTGTGGGACAGGTTAAGGTCAGTCCAGGAGTCCTGACCCCTGAGAGTTTGGAGGATATGCCTAAAAGCAACAGGACATAGGGCAAAGCCCCTAGCATGAAGCCAGAGGCCTGCCATCTACTCACAGCAGTATCCTAAGCTTCAGGTACTCCTCTCTCAAATGCAGAGGTTGAAATAATGTCTCACTAATGTGGATCCAAATCTCTTATTTGAGTCTTCACTCCTGATCTTAGATTGGTTTTAATAGCCCAGAGCTCAGTTCTATAGCTAATGATAACACTATGAGCTTCAGGCGTGGGGCTAGCAGACCCAGACATGTTTTGGGTGCTGGGTAACAGCCTCCCTTCTGTAACCATGATCCTCAGGACTGATGCTCAGAACCTAGTCAGTGGAGTGAGCACCAGCCACCCTGTCTGAGTGCATGAAGCCAGCCAGAGCTACTCCTGGCCCATTTTTCTATAAAAACCAGCAGGGAGACATCTGAAGCTCAGTGTGATGGAGACAGCATTGGTGATGTTGCCAGAGAGGGTTCTGGCCTCTGCTAGTCTGCTCTGCCCTCTGTGTGACCCAGATGTGGGACAGGTGGTGGTGAGGAGATGGTTAGCAGGAGAAAAGGCCACAGTTTGGAGACCTGAGGGGGAGGGAGGGGGAGCTGCTGCTCCGGTTTGTTTTCCTGCATTATGAATATGCACAAATTGCTCAACTGGCAGAGTCTGCCACCCACTGCACAGATGGATTGGATAGATTTCACTCTAATTTCAAAGAAACAAATTGCCTTTTAAATTCAGGCAATTATCGCTATAGTTAGCGATGTGGGGGATGACTTTTAGAATCTATTTCCCGTTCAGAAAATCAAACCCAACAGCTACTGAGGGAAAGGAGGGGTCGGTACATTGACCCAGCCTGATTTGGAGGAGGAAAAAGAAAAGAGCCTTATCTTTTCTCAAAGTTCAGATCCCCTATGTAGTGCAGGCTGGCCTCGAACTTAAAACCTCCTGTTTCTACTTTCCAAGTGCTAGGATCACACATGTTTCAAAGATGCTGAGGCCTAGAAGAATCTGAGGTACATGGTCCTTGTCCAGATGGTTCCCCCTTTTGTAGAAGAGGACAATATCTCTGCTAGGAGAGCTCCGGTTCCTGGCATGGCCCCGTGGTTCCTCTACCCTTTTCTTCCACACCTGCAGACTAAATCCAGAAACACGTGGTACACCTGCGGGGTGGGGGGAGATGATGCTTCATAGAACAGAGGTTACAGCTGCCCTTTCTAGGTGTCTTCTCTGGCCTTGCCTCCGACTCACAGCCTCTATGTTCTGTTCCCACCCCATCACCTCAGGATTCTCTACCTGAGATGCACCAAAAAATGTGTCCAGGACCAGTCGACCCTGTGTGCTGCCTTCTGCCTCCTGACTAGTCTCTGTGACACAGTGGGGGCGATTCTGGCTAGACAGCTCACCATCCAGGTATGTCCAGCACAGGTCTGGCCTCTGTTTCTCTGCAGCAGCCACAGAAACCTCCATCTTTTCCCTCCGCTGCAGAGCAGTTTCCTCTCAGAAGCTGTCCTTTATCCTTCCTGCCTTTTCAAGGGTTTTTCCTCTCTTGTCCACATGGCTCATCATTGCCTCCTTCAAGTATTTGTCCAAAGTAATCTTCTAATGCAAAGCTTCCCAGGGCTACAGAGATGTCCCAGTGGGTAAGAGCACACACTCACTGCTCTTCCAGAGAACTGGAGTTTGGCCCCCAGTACCTATGTCAGATAACTTATAACCATATGAACTTCATCCCCAGGGGATCCCATAGCTTCTTCTCTTAGTGTACCTATACACATATGACATGCACTTATACACACATACACACATAGAAAAAAAATAAAATAAGGGCTGGAGAGATGACTCAGTGGTTAAGATTACTGACTACTCTTCCAGAGGTCCTGAGTTCAATTCCCAGCAACCACATAGTGGCTCACAACCACCTGTAGTGAGATCTGGTGCCGTCTTCTGGCCTGCAATCAGAATCCTGTATACATAATAAATAAATAAATCTTTAAAAAATAATGAAATAAAGCTTTTCCCATTAGAAATTGTAGCTCATCTCTTCCACACATGCTCCAAGCTCCCTTCTCTTGCTGTGTTTTTTTAGATTGCTGTGTCTTAGTTAATTTCCAGTTGCTGTGACAAAATGCCATGACGAAGGCAACATATAAAAGAAAGCCTTTAATGGGGCTATGATGTTAGATGGGTGAACAATGGCATGGTGGCAAGGACAGCTAAGAGCTCACATCTTGATCTGTAGCAAGTAGGAGACAGAGACACTGGGAAGGGTATCAGTTGTTTGAAATTTCAAGAACCAGCCCCCTGTGACACACCCCCTCCAAGGCCATGCCTCCTAATCCTTCCCAAACAGTTCCACCAACTGGAGACCAAGGATTCAAACATGAACCTATGGAGGCTGTCCTCATTCAAGCCACCACAATGAGTTACCATCATCAGAAGAACAGGGTTACTCACCGCTGTACTGTCATTGTGCATAGCTCATAATAGATAATGAATAGTCATCGTAGTTACTGTTTGCAGGGCTGAGACTTGGCAGTGGCAGCTGGATCCTTCCCTCAGAGGTGATGTGGAATCTGGCACAGGGAAGTTTCTAGTTTTCCCAAAGTGTAGACCCTCAAATAAAGGGTTTTAGTCCTAACACATATCCCAAGGAATATTTTTTTTAGCTCTACTGCAAGGAACTCAGGATTTTATTTTGTGGTCACCCGGGCAGAGATAAGGGAGGGCAGCCTAGTGGTCAGGACACTGGTTCCGAGGTTTGAACCTGCTGAGAACAGTACAGTGCTGACTCTGGAGCAGACTCCCTTTCCCATTGGCTTGTTGGGATAGAATGAGGCTCTCTCTGTTCATTTCCAATAAGGATGGCTGGATGGAGTTTGTTAAATATTTAACTGCATTCTTGGCACTGAGGTCCCCTGAGTTAATACTCATTTGCTCCTGAAACTGCCCTATGATGTGTGTCCCATCATCATTCACCTGCTACAGATATGGAAACTGAGGCACGGTGAAGCTTCTGTAAGCCTACCTTCTACTAAATACCAGGGCCAGGATTCCAAAGCCACAGTGTACACTCTTCCCCTGGATGAGGCTCTTGTCTCTGATAGTGTTGACTATCAGACTAGGTCCTGGTTCAAATACTTGCCATGAATTGTCTCTAGAAATCTACATGGCAGTCATTGAGGGAGGCTTGGTTGTGTGCCAGTTTTACAGATGGGAAAACTGAGGCTCAGATTCTCCATGTCTGGGATATATCTCCACAGCAAAAGCTACCCATGGCACAGACATGCTGCCCATTGTAACCCATGTGGTGGAGGGTATCCCAGGACAGCAGTGCTGTGGTGCCCACACTGTGTCTCCATCTGTTTCCAGGTGTTCACTGGAGCCTACCTGGCAGCTGTTGACTTCATGAACTTCATGTCCATTCTCTTCCCAGTCTGTGGATCCAAATCCAAGTCGAAGTCTGGTGGGTGTGCATATGTGGTCATCTCTTCTGTCTTCATTCCTCCATCTATCCATCCATACACTCTGTGACAATTCCTTATCACACCCTGAGCCAGAGTAAGGAATAAGATCCCTGACCTCAGCCATGTGAGAAAGATGGGGTCCTAAACATTACAGGGAGAGAGGAGATTTGGAGAGAGGGAAGCATATGACGCCAGGACTGGTGACACAGGCAAGTTGATCAGAGCGGAGCAGGGCCAGAGACAGTGAGGGTACATGGCTTCAGGGGACAGTGTGCAGGTCTGGCTGACCAAGCCAAGCTACAGTTTCTGGAAATGGATGGCAGAAGCAGGTATGGATCTCTGCAGCAAGAGCTGGCTGGGCAAGCAGCCCTGAGTACGTAGGACTGGGGGCTCCTCTGAAGAGAGCAGGGTTTTAGACTCTTGTGTAAAAACAGGATGGTCACATCGGTGGGTCAACTCAGTCCGTGTAGCTCATTCTTTAAAATTTTCAGAAGAGTGTGTGTCCCATTCCAAGGAAACCTTCAATGATAATCTCTCATTGCTGTTTCTCCTGTTCACAGAGTAGATGACTTGATACACATTCACTTATCTGTGCCAGTGACAGAAATGTTTGCAACATGGTCATTGGGAATGGGAATCTAAGGTTGCTGTCTATATAGATATAACATTAAAAGATTCCCTCTAAGAAACACAAGCAGCAGCCACTGAGCATCAAGACTGTATCTGGAAGAGGAAGTTGACCCCAGGGCTCTGAAGTGGGCCATGATCTGCCATAGCAAGACATGACAGGAGAGACTAGAATCTACACCAGCTTCTCCCGCACCCGCCACTGTCTGGTGAATTCTATCATCCAAAAGCATCATGGGGGGGGGGGGCTCTGGTGTTCCCCACAGGTCAGAACAGCAGCAGAGAGAGGAAAAGAAGAAAGCATCTGAGAGCCAGCATGTTTGCCCTGGCTCTGCCGCTTTGCCTGGGTCCAGGTTGGGCAATCTGGGGTGCTGTTCCCAAGCCTTCAGCCCCAGTCCGAGGGCCACAGCGGAGGCTGCTGGGAAGCCTGCTGCAGGTAAGGCTGACTGTGTGAAGATGGAGGTGGTTCAGGTTACTTCCCTCCTTGTATGTCTACCTGGTGCCCCAGGAGAGGATTAGAGTTCTCACCGTGGGAAGGAGGAGCCTTCTAAAAGCAGAAGAGATTGTATTGGCTTTGTTGCTCCTTGGGACATATGCACAGCCTTTACACATCCATTCTTTCAGGAAAACCCAGAAGTCTTCGGCTACCTGCTGGGTGGCATTGCTGCCTTTGGTTCCTGGGCATCTCGGATTCCTCCATTCTCCAATATCGTGAGACTGGGGTGGGGCTGGGGCTATGGGTCATGTGACTAGTCTTGGGGCATTGGGAGATGGGGGGGTGCTCCTGTAATGGGCAGGGCACACATGTGTTTACATTTTTCTAAGGAGCCAGTGCATGACAGCAGTGAGGAGTGTGTGTGTGTGTGTGTCAGGGATGGGGTGAGAGGTCTGAAGGGCTATGGCTGAACAATGGAGTACTGAGGCCATCAGGAACCTTCTAGAAAGTCTGAGTTGCTTCTCCTTACTTCCTGTAGTTAAGGAAAAGGTCATAGGAATTGGAACAAATTAGAGTATCTCAAGAGAACAAGAAAGGCACAGAAATCCAACACAGCTACACACAGTCTTATGGGCAGATAATTCCAAACGTCTGGGCTGAGGGAAGACTTGCGGGCTAGGCCTGTTGAAGCCAAGTGGGACTTTCTTGGGGAGCTCTTCATCCTGTGGAAGACTCAGATGGGGCCGTGGGGGGTTTCGCTTCTCTCCAAATAGTGGAAACAACTGTATGGCTTGGGGAGCATGGGAGAAAGCTCTGTGTAGTCAGGGAGTGAGGGTGGAGACCATTACAGTATTGGGCTGCTGGCAGTCCTTCACAGGCCAGAAGGGACCAGTGGAGGCAGACGTTAAGGAAGGGCTGTCTGTATAAGGGAGAGGAAATGCAAAAGTTATAGTCAGAAGTTTCTGTTCCTCCAGAAACTCAAATACCCTGGAGCAGCCCCTTCCCAAATAATTGACTCAGAGCCTTAATATTATAGTAACTGCTGGGCCAGTATCTCAAGCATATTACTATCTAGCTCTTACACTTAAATTAACCCAGTTTAGCCACATGGCTTGGTACCTTTGCTCAGTCCAGCATTCTCATCTTCCTTCCTCTGCATCTGGCTGGTGACTGCTTCTCTGACTTTCCTCTTCCCAAAATTCTCCTAGTCTGGTTGCCCTGCTTCTACTTCCTGCCTGGCTACTGACCAATCAGCATTTTATTAAACAAATAGGAGTGACAAATCTTTATAATGTACAAAAGCATTATCCCACAGCAAAAAGCCACCATTCAGAACAATGCCTGTGTGAGCTCTGAGACGATGTAGAAACGGTCCTGCCAGATTTTCTCTCTAGAAGACTCTGTTATAGGGCTCCTATCTCAGTGGCAAGACCAGCACCAGCCCTGACACCCAAAAGTGAAATGGTCTTGCCATTTAGCCTGAAGAAAGCCACATCCCCAGGAGTGCCACATTTTAGTAGCAGGTCCAGATGAACAGGATGTGGGAGGCAGGTGCACAAAGAACTCAGCTGTGCTTCAAGGCCTGGGGTCTTGATGTCCTAGAGTCCTGTCTCCAGAGATGACCAAGCTGGCTGCAGCAGCCTGTGGATGAGTCTCCCAAGAACGGAGTGGAGAATCATATTACAGGGAGTCCTTCCAGGGAACTAAGGCTGTATCCTGACTAGTTCCCTAGGACCTGCAGCTGGGGGGTCAGGCTGGGGAACTCATAGGCCCTTAATGGCTCTGGGAAACTTCCAGGGCTGTGGGAAGGAAGCATGAAAAGGGCATCATTACCCTCAGGCTGTGAGGGCAGGGACCAGACCCACCCTCACCTTCAGATACTCCACAGTTAGGTGCTTGAATGAGACTCTCTATTCACTAGCCCTCAGCAGATGGCTGCCAGAGGAGAGACTGGGGATAAAATTCGCCGAGATACCGGGGATACGTGGGATTCCTGGCAGCTTTTTGTTTGTGTGTGTAATGCTGAGCCTCTCACGTTCTAGGCAATCATTCTACCACTGAGCTACATCCCAGCCCATCTGAACATTCTTTGGAGATTTAAAAGAACTATGAGAGAAAAATCAGCCAAAATACACTTTTCTCCTGAAACTTGTTCCGTTCCTTAGCCGACACCTAGTTTTAATTACCTCACCCAGCAAGCAAACCAGAATACACACATTTTATATTTGCATATCTGTAAACTTAAATATATATATGTATATATAAAGTGACTTTTAAGATATTTATTTACTGAGGGGTTGGACCACATGTGGACCACAGCTCAGGTGTTATGATCAGGGCACAAGCTGCTGAAGTCATTTCTTTCTGCCTCCAGTGTGGGTTTCAGGGACCACATCTAAGTTGTCAACAGTGGGTGTCTCTACCTGCTCTAAGTGACTTTCGGCCTACAGAGACTCCTTACACAAATATCTCATGTTCCTTTTTTTGCCCGCCAATATCTCTGTTGTTCGTCCTCTATAAATGTCACTGTGGCTTCACAGCTTCCAGAATGTCATCCTTGATTTCCTTCATCTCCCTGTTTGGTTGGTTCCACAGGGAAAGCTGGGTAGTGGCTCTTTATAACCCAGTCCCCCTCATTTCCAGCAGGACCTGCAAGTTCCCACCCACTGATAGGAGCTGAGTGATGAAGTGGGAGGGTCACAAGTCTGTCCCCAGGAGTACTCTGAATCTGGAAAGCCTGAATTTCTCTGTGTTAGAAGGATGTGCTGGGAGTGACAGGGTCCAGGAGAGAAGCAGTGCCCCATAGGGTGGAAACAGCAGGAAAACTTTCCAGTGTTAGGACTAAGCAGATTCTGAGGAATGGGTGGGGATTTACCAGGCTGCCCTTTAACAATAGCTAGATGCTAGCAGGCGGCTCACCCTTTGTGAGTGGCTGCCACAGGCCACCAAGAGCTGGGTGTCAGGACCCGAAGTTCTTCTGTCCAGCCTCTCCTCTCTCTGCACAGTGTCGGGGGAAGTCATTCTCCTACATCCACCTGTGGACTCGGTTTCTGTCAGCTCTGGCTGGTCTCCTCTACGCTTCTGCCATCGTGGCCCATGACCAGCAGCCTGAGTACCTCCTCAAGGCCACACCCTGGTTCCTGATTTCACTGGGTCGAGCTGCGCTGGACCTTGCTGTATCCACCCAGGCCCAGTGACTGTGGAGGCTGGATTGGCTGCAGTCAACGGCCTAGTCCTTATCTCTCACCTGCAGTGACCTCTTTTGGTCTGGGCAGCATGTGGCCCAGTAGTTCAGTGAGTTGAAGCCTGAAACATGCAGACACCAGTGCAGTGATCTGAGATTCAAATGCTTTCCCAGTTCAGAGACAATTCTCTTGCCCAGAGCCCTCCAAAAATTATGAGGGAAGTGGGGAGGCTCTGAGCCTTGGGGACAAAGGCCCAAGCTCCAGACTCCGTTCTGCTTCCTATCAGGTGTCTGTCTCATCCTGACGTCCCAGGGAAAGATTCTGTTTCTCTTGCCAGGCATTTCTGAAAGGACTCTGTGGGCGGGCCTCCACACAGGCTCATTAAGTTCTCTGCTCCATTCTCTTCGGCTGGTGCAGAGATCAAAGGTGACAAGTACTGCCTTTAGTCAGTGGCTGCTGAGCCCACTTGGCTCTTGGGGCCCCAGGGGCACCACTTGCTGTGCTGTCACCCACATGTGCTGTCACTTTGCATGAGGGTTCCAAGGACAAGGGAAGCTGGTGGCTGGAGGAGGCTGTTGGTGGTGTATCAGCCTCTGGATGTGCCCCTACTGTGGTGGTGGGGAGTATAAATTACCCAGAAGTCTAAGACCAAAGCAGGGCCACTCTTAAGGCTCTGTCTGAGAAGCTGGCCCTTTGTCCCTTCAGATTACCTGTGACTTCCAGAACTCTTTAGATGCAGCTTTATATTGTTTTTTCTTTATGAGACAAATTCTTGGTAGGTAGCTAAGGCTAACCTTGAACTCAGATCCTCACACTTCAGCCTGCGAAGTGCTGGGATGAAAGGCATGCTCCACCACATCTGCCATAACCTTGGAACTTCGGTGTCTGGCTGCCTTCTTTCATATACATCTGCATGTTTTCCCTTCTAAGGACTCCAGGCATAGGATGAAGACCCATTTTGACTCTCTTTTCAAATAAGGTTCATGGCCTGTGTTTTTATGTCCACCACATGTGTTTTCCCTACTTCATGTGCTATCACTATAAGACATGCTCCAAGGAAAGATGTTTTTCAAATGCTTGTATCTCACAAACTTTTAGCAGGGAACAGAAAGATAGAGAAAAATTGATCAGGCCCTGGCTTCAAGACATGCTCTCTCTGCCTGGGACAGGATCATTCCAGGGAGGGACAGGGCAGGCTGCTCTGGGCAGCAGGGTGAGAAAAGCACCACCTGGAGGCTGAAATTCTCCACTTCCAATTCCGTCTACCTTAACTTTTATGTCTCAGATCATCTTTCTGTCCTGTGTCATCAAGAGCAAAATGAGAGGCGCCTTGGGATTCGCTGTCGAAGCCAGAGAAGGTCCTGACACACAAGCCCTTTTGACCTGTGCAGAGAGAGAAGAAGAGAATCAGGAGGCCGGGACTGAAGACAAGGTCTCTCTGGGTAGAAAATCTTTGGTTTCCTGGGCTGGGTACACAGAGGTGGGAAGTACTGGGTACAATGACCTCTCTCTATGCTCGGACCCTTAGAAAACTACTTTTTATGTCCAAAGCTCACATGATCCCAAATGCAATGGGATTCTCCATTTTTCCCAGGTCCAAGAATCTATTTATAGTTTTTGTGGGTTTTCTCTGTTTTTGTTACTCAAGACATTCTTGCAGCTATATAGTTGGATAATCAAGTAGTCAGTCACTCGTGATATTCAAGTAATTCACTTACAGACATGCACATTCACATACTGCCTAAGTTAGTAGCTTAATTTTCTAAAATTAAGTGTGGGCTTTTCTACTCTTGGTTCATAAAATTGCTTTCCCACTATTCCATGTATCTTTGATGTTGTCATTGTTACCTCCTGACAATTCCAGAGCACGCCAAGTGTTCATTCCTGCCTTTGCACATCTGTGTGATGCTGTTTCTGGAAAATTGTCCCAGGTTCTAGAGATCCATTTGTATGTGAGGCCACTGCAGTTTACCTGTCCCTGCTCAGACTGGTCTTGCTAAATGCTCATCTGGGAAGTGTTGCTTATGACAATGCCCAACCCTTACAGCTGTCATTTACCACTAGTGAGAGGCGGCTTGTCTGAGGCAAGGGTCTGTCTTCTCAGTTTTGCAGCGTTGAGGGTGAACCAGGGCCTTCTTCCCACTGGACAAGCTCCATCTCTCAAGTGCACGCCTAGACCGGTGATGTCTATAAGTGACCAGTACTGACTAACTGAGGCAATTTGTCCACATTAAGAAAAAAAAGTCATTCTAAATTATTGTGGAAGCCCACAGGAAGTTCCCTTTTATGAGTTTTGGGAACTAAAGTGGTGTACCTGCTCCTAGGCTCCTCAGCACTTCAGGTCCTTTTACAGAGCACAGCATGGAGGAGGCTGGGATTCCTTTACTGAAAGGGCTGGGAGATGGGAAAAGAAATGGTGAGAAAAAAAAAAAAAGTAAGCAGGCTCCACAGAACATTCTAGATTCAACAGTGTAGCCTGGGCTGATGGGAGTAGAAGAGACTGGTACATATCTAACCAAAAGGGAGGTGGGCTGTGTAGTAGGCCCTTGGATCTGAGTTTGTGTGAAGGCCCCAGGGTGCGCTTTCCTTCACTCTAGCAACTGTGGTTGCTAGCATTTGTGCCTCACCAGGAGCTCGCAGCACAGAGGTCTCTGTGACTCTGACGAGGAGAGGCCTTTGGCTGTCTGCCACTGTCCTTGTAGGTGTGTTCAGCATTTTGACATGTCATCTACTGTCGTCATCCACAATTGAGAGTCACACAATTAGCAAATATAAACCTAGCTGTATTTTAAATAAGGTCATGACCTTGGTTGGGCTCTAACCACTCAGTTATTGGCTGGCAAGCTGGGGTTGGGACACACCTGCTGACAGTGAAAGTTCTCTCAGATTGCGGTCCCTGCACCACATGTCCGGCTCTAAAGCCAGGTAGCCCCTAGCAAGCTTTTATAAGGTTTCATTAAGTCAGAACCACTATTTGGATCAGACTGTCTTCAACGCCTATTATAGTGGCTTCTAGTTTCTGAGCACACAAAGATATCTGGGAAACTGCTTTTTCTGAGGGAGGGTCTCACTGTGAATCCCTGGCTGGCCTAAAACTCACTGTGTGGATCAGGCTGACCTGGAACTCACATAAATTCACCTGCCTCTGCCTCCTGAGTTCTGGCTCAAAGGGGTGTACCACCACATCTGCCTTAAGGGCTTTGTTGAATAAAATTAGACCTTCCTTTCAGAAAGTGCCTCCTGGCCTTACAATTTCTGGTTACCTCTCTCTCTCTGCTTTAAAGAACTCAGATTGGGTGCCTCTCACCAGCCTCTCACACTGCAAGCCACTGCGGACAATGACAGCCATCAGTCGCTACATGGAGCTGACTGTTGAGCCTGTACAGAAGGTGAGTGATCTGGGTATCATCCAGAAGGCGAGAAGGAAGTAACCCTGGAAGGCTTCCCGGAAGAGATGGTGCTTCAGCTGGGGTCCATTTAGAGTCCTCCAGAGCTGCAGTGGAGGGGAGCCCATGGGAGGGGAAGTTTTTTTCTCTCGGCTCTCTTAGGTCCACCGCTGAGGACTGTGCATCAAACTGGTAAGAGAAAGAAACCTCTTAGTTGCCTCTACCAGAGTGTTTACAAAGAAAAATGTGGTCCAAGGAAGTCTCCAGATGGTTGAGGCCTCTAACCCATCTCAGACTCAGGAGCAAGGCCTAGGGCTTGTAAGGTCGGGGGCAAGGCAGGAAAGGAGAGGGGAGGGGAAGTATGGCTTTTATGCTGGAAAATTCTCAGGTGACAGACAACAGCTGCATTAGGAAATAGCTCACCCAGAGGGAAAAATGGGCTCCCTTTACCAAGGTGAGTCACTGTGCAGGAGGGAAAAACTTTTTAAGATTTTAGTTTTTATTTATTTTTTAAAGGTTTATTTATTTATTATGTATACATTATACAGAAGCAGTCACCAGATGTCATTATAGATGGTTGTGAACCATCATGTGGTTGCTGGGAATTGAACTCAGGTCCTCTAGAAGAACAGTCAGTGCTCTTAACCTCTGAGCCATCTCTCCAGCCACTAGTTTTTATTTATTTAAAAGTTTTTTCATTGTATCTGTCTATTATGTATGCTTCCTTATTACCTAAAGATATTTTCACACCAGTGTAAACTGTATGTATGCTTATGTGTGTTGTCTGTATTCTGTATGTATGTTTATGTGTGTTGTCTGTATTCTGTATGTATGCTTATGTGTGTTGTCTGTATTCTGTATGTATGTTTATGTGTGTTGTCTGTATTCTGTATGTATGCTTATGTGTGTTGTCTGTATTCTGTATGTATGCTTATGTGTGTTGTCTGTATTCTGTATGTATGCTTATGTGTGTTGTATGTATACTGTATGCTCTCCACCCTATGTATTAGCATTTTATGGTGGAGACAAAATAAACAACTTTAGGAAATGGATTATTTGGGCTCACAGTTTTGGGGTACAGTCCATCATGTAGGGAGCTTGAGGTGACCAGCCACATAACATCCACAGTTAGGAAGCAGGGGCAGATAGGACCCAGACCCAGGAACAGTGCCATCCAGTCATAGGGTGGATCTTCCCACTAACCAGATCTGCTCTTCACATGCTTACCGAGAGGCTGGTCTTGTAGGTGACTCCAGGTCCTGTCAGTGGACAGTCAGTATTAGCCATCACGCCACACACCCTGCTTCCTGTCTCTTTCCTTTGTACCCCCTCCCTTTCTCCTTCCCCCTCAGTTCACTTTGTCTTTATTGGACAGTGTCTTAGTTAGCGTTTCAATTGCTGTGAAGAGATACCATGGCCATGGTGACTCTTATAAAGGAAAACATTTCATTGAGGTGCCTTACAGTTCCAAGGTTCAGTCCATTCTCATTGTGGGAACATGGTGGCGTGCAGGCAGACATGGTGCTGGAGAAGGCGCTGGGAGTCCTACATCCTGGTCCATAGGCAGCAGCAGGAATCTCTGTCCTACTGGGCAGACTTGAGTTTATATAGCTCAAAGGCCACTTCCCTTTGACACACTTCCTCCAGCAAGGCCACACCTCCTAATAGCGCCTCTCCTTATGGGCCAAGCGCTCTATTCTAACCCGTGAGTCTATGGAGACGTCCCTATTCAAACCAACACAGCCAGTTTGACTTCCATGCACATGTCATAGACACTTACATAACTGTGTCTGATATAAAATCAAGAAACCACACATGAGAGAAAGCATGTACTAATTTACCTTTCTGAGGCTGATTAAATTCTCTTAATGTGACTATCTGAAATCAAATCTATTTTCCTGCCGGTGGCCTGGCAGAGATTTTCTTTAAGCCCATTCTATATGTATGCAGGCTACATTGTCTTTCTGTATTCCTCGGGTGTTGGATACCTGTGTTGGTTAGCTATGGCACATAGTGTCATGGTGAGCGCTGATGTGCGGGTGTCTCTGTGACATGGTGACTAGAAGTTCTTCGGGTTCATGCTCAGGAGTGGTAGCTGGGTGGTGTGCTTTATCTATTTTTAATTTTGTGAGACTCCTCCATACTGACTTCCTGATGGCTAGACTGACTAGTTTATATTGTCACCAGGAAATGTGTAAGGGGCTCCTTATGTCTGCATGTGCTGTTTCCTTTTTCATTCTCTGTCTCTCTGTGTCTCTGTCTCTGTCTGTGTGTGTGTGTGTGTCAGGATGTTGTTGGATCTAGGATTACAGGCAGTTGTGAGCCATGTAATGTGGGTGTTAAATTTGAACTCAGATCCTCTAGAAGAGCACCACATGCTCTCAGTCACTGAGCCATCTCCCTGTTGTTTGCTTTCTTAACGACTACCAATCTGATTAGAATCTCAATGTAATTTTTTAAAGTAAGATTTCTCTGATGGGTAGTGAGGTTGAAAACTTTTTTGTATGTGTACTGATCACTTATATTTTACCTTCTGTGGACTGTACATTCCACTAGATTGTTTATTGATTGGGTCTATTGGTTTCTAATTGTTTAGTTTTTTAAAGTCCTTTGTATCTTCTAGATGCTATTATCAGATGTATAGATTGTTAACATTATTACTATATAGTCCAGAAAGTAATATCAACAGACAGAGATTGTTCTCCCCTTCAGTGGGCTCTTTATTTAATTATTTCCCCTGCAATTCAAAAGCTTCTTAATTTCATGAGGTTCCATTTCTCAACACCTGAGTGACTGGAGTCCCGCTCAGAAAGTGCGAGCCTCTGCACATATTTCCTCTAACAATCTCAGAGCCTTAGGTCTTACAATAGGGCTCTGGCTCATTTGTACTGGCTGCTCTTCATCTTGCTGTTTTGCTTCCCGTTTGGGTTGTTGTTGTTACTCTTTTTCCCCCTTGAGACAGACTCTTAGCTCACTATGTAGCTTTGGCTGGCCTGAAACTTGCTACATAGACCACATTGACCTTGAACTCACAGCTATCTTCCAAATCGAGCACCATTCTATATAAGGGACTTTGAGCACTCCAATTTCCTTACATAAGGGACTTTGAGCACCCCGATTTTCTTACATAAGGGACTTTGAGCACCCCGATTTTCACTATCCATGGCAGTCCTGAAGGAGTCCGCATTGCGAGAGATGGCTGTACTTTTTAGGCAGTTATGAAATGGCAAAGAGTTTCTCCTGGTTTTTACTTGTCTTTAATTTAAAATAATCCACATGCCAAAGAGATATGTTTTGGCCTCTCCCAAATGCAGTGCTTGTGAAAGATGGCGAGGAGACAGGGGTCAGATCACCAGGTGTAGTATCCAGCTGTCGTTCTAATGTAGCAGCTGGGCAGGCTTTGGTCTAAGCTCAAGGTTGCCTGTGCATGTTTGAAGCATCATTAAGTGGCGGACAGGAAGGGAGAAGTGACTAGAAGCGGATGGTCAGCTGTGGTCCCTCTTCATTTCCTTGGTCCATCCCCTTTCCACCCAGTTCATCTGCTGGTCCTGCAAATTCGTCTTTTAAAGTAGCTAATTAATCCTACGGTCCCATCCTTGAGAGGTGAGGCAAAAGATTGATTCAAGTTCAGAGTCAATCTGATCTACACAGTGGGTTCAACACCTCAACTATAATGAAAGCCTGCAGCAAACAAGCAAAATAATGTCTGGGCTATGTCAGCAACCCAGGCCACACACATACTGTCCCCCCAAAATGGAAGAGGGTTGTCCACTGGCTCTTCCTGTCCCACCCCGCCATCTACACCAGCAACCATATGGGATGTGCTTGCTTTGCTTTGGGTTTACTTGGGATTTTGTTATTGTTGTTTTGGTTTGGCTCAGTTTGGTTGTTGTTGTTGTTGTTTATCTGAGACAGCTCTGTAGGGTAAACTGTCCTGAAACTCAGATCCTCCTACCTCAGACATTGGGCTTGTAGGTATGTGCCAACAACATACCTGGCAGGAAGCTCTTTAGCAAGCATAACATATCTTTCTAATTTTCTTCCTATTTTTATGTGTATGTGTGCACCTGCAGTATGTATAGGCACCACATGTGTGCAGGAGTCCATGAGGTCCAAACAGGGCTCCCTGGAGCTGGAGCTGGAGGCAGTAGCAAGCCACCTGGTAGATGCTAGGATCTGAACCTGGATCCCTGAAGAAGCAACAAGTACTCTTAACTACTGAATCATCTCTCCAGCCCCCATAACTTACAGCTTATCTTGCCTTCATTTTTAACACTTCTCTGGCTTTCTCTTTCATACAGAATAAAATCTAAACTCCTTGCGGTGACTCCAGGCCTCCCGGCCTGTTCCTTCTCTGGCTGTGTCCTCACTCAGCGCCTAGTCAGTGTTCCTGGCCCTCCAGCTGCTTCCCTCCTCTCCTGCTATCCAGCCTTCTCTCCTCCGCCTCTCTGACTGCAGCCTGAGTGTCACCCCACCCCTGGCCTCCTAACTCCCCAGGAGAAGTCACCCCTGCTGCTCTGTCCTCTCCCTTCATTCTCTTAGTTCTAGATGTTCCAGAAAAGCCCTGGTAACTGTTTTACTTTTCTGCACTGGCTTTCTCCTGGAACCTATAACTTGCAGGTCATAGGCTCTCATTACAAGTTCATTTTGACCATGTAGCTCAATGGTATGGTCCCTGTGCTTCTATGTGGTGGACATGGGTGCTCAAAGGACTTGGAGCCTGACAACTAGGCTTGACCCTTTTCCTGGTTTCCTATTGGTGACTCCCTCTGCTGTGATGAAGTTCAGAGAGAATCAAAACATAAATTTATAGTGAAGAGCCCGCTGCAGGTATAAAAGCATTCTTCTGACCAGAGGGAAAGAAGGGAAGCAGAGCGGAGGGAGGGAAAATGGGAGGGGCCCTCAGAAGCGATGATTTTTAAATCACAGCACTTAGGAAAAAAAAAATGTCTGAAGCTTTTCTGGGGTGGGATCTGGGCTGTGACTCTTTTCTAGAATGTTAGCATGTACCTTGAAGAACTGGCTTCCATTGCTGGCACTACAGAAAAGAAAATAGTGTGGAACTGCATTCACTTTCAGCCACTTCATGCTCAGTGTCGTATGGTCGATACCAGGGAACTACCCTCCCTACTACCCCATATCCCCAATCTCTACCCACACAGGGGTGTGTGACTCCCTCTTTCTCCCAGCCACAGAAGCCCAACCAACAACCAGGGTGTGTTTCACCTATGTCCACTAGAGGGCGCCAAGGGCCGAGGCCATGTAGACCAACAGCTCTTCCTCAATAGGGAAGTTTGAAAACCCTTGTTCATCTGTTGATTTGGGTGTTGGTTATAAGATTGATTCTGTTGCCTAGGAACCACCTGCTTCCCCACTCCACCACAGCTTCCTCCTTCCTCCCCGCCCGTGTTCCAAAGCTGCATTCAGAACGCTGCCTTAGTTCCTTTGTGGACTCTCTCTGCCTGTCCCACTGACTACATGCAATGGTGGGCACAGCCCACCTAGGACTGAACCCCCATTATCGGGACCAGAGCATTTACTTGTCTTGCATTTACAATGGTCCCTTGTCATTGCTAAGATCACTACCCTCATTGATTGTCTGGGAAACCGAAACCCAAAGAGGACAAATTTCCTTTAGAGGTGACACAGTCAGTTAGCAGAAGATGAGAAGATGATCTTTCAGAAAGCTTTGATGTCACTGTGTGTGGTCGTGTGGTTGTGTCATTGTCCTGCACGAGACCTGTAAGAGTCAGTTCTGTCCTTTCTACCATGTGGGTTCTGAGCGATCAAACTAAGGTCACCAGGCTTGGTGGCATGCACCTTGACATGTCAGTCATGTTGCCACACCCAAGTATAGCCCAGTCTGGCCTTGAACTCATAATCCTTGGGCCACTTCCTCTCCAGTATATCCTACCAGCTTTGCCATCATACCTGCCCCTTTTCATTGTTGCTGTTATTCAAAGGGAGAGTCTCTTGTAAGCCAGTCTATCCTGGAACTCACTGTTCAGCTGAGTATGATCTGGAATTCCCCATCCTCCTGCATCCACCTCCGAAGTGCTGGGATTGAGGGCATACTCCACACCCTGGCCCAAGCCCAGAATGTTGCATGGCTCTGAAAGTAGATGGAGCTTTTCTGATCAATAAGGAGACTCTTCTATGGTCCCTGTGCTCTGTGGGAGGATAGATGGGCCAGGCAGGTTGAAGATAGAAGATAGATAGACCCCAGTCAACAAGCTCTTCCTCCTGTGTCTCCAAATCTCCCACTGGTACTTAACATGCTGCTGTGATGTGAGTTGATAAAGCCTCGACATAATGTGTTTTAGCCGTCCAGCTTACAAATGGACACTTCCTTTAATCTAGAAATTCCTAGAGATTCTCTGAGTACCTAGAAATCTTAGATGTCTGGCTGTGTTCATTGTTTTTTTATTGCTTTGAGAAAACTCCATGCCCAAGGCAACTTAGAGAATGAAGAGTGTGTTTGAGCTTATAGTTCCAGCGAGTAAGCATTTTTAACAGTGAGAGTGTTAAACAGGCAGCAGACAGGGTAGCTAGAGCTGGCCACTGGAAACTGAGAGATCATGTCTGAACCCGCAAACACAAAGCAGAGAGAACAAATGACCGATGGCACAAACATCCAAGTGCCCAAGCTCACTCCCATTGATGTATTCCTCCAAATATTCCATACCTCCTACACTATCAAACAGTGTCACCCACTAGGGACCTAAGATTAAAAAGCCTGAGACTAAGAAACATCCCAGTCAAACCACTGCACTGGTGGGACTGGCTGTAGTTGGCACAGACTGGAAAAGCACGAGATTTCAAAACCCTGAGTGCCCACCAGTAAGGGACTGGTTAGATGGACTCCGAACATCTCTCATGCTACTCTTACCCGACCCCCATAGCTCATCATATAGAACTATGTCTAAGGCAAATCAGTAAGTGAAGAGACCATCGATTGTGCTACTGTTGGTGGAATGAGGTTCCAGAGACACTGCATCACACACATTTGTGCCCTCGAAACGCTAAAGTGTATGCAGCTTTAGATGCTAAAAAGTGGAGCAAACCAAGTGTCCCTACCCATCCTTTTCTTTGCTCCTTGCAGGCAGGCTGTAGTGCCACCAGGCTACCCGGTGATGGACAGATGAGCACCGGAGGAGATGCCTGCTTGCAGGAGCCTCCCTCATACCCTCCCATTCAGGTCATCCAAGCCAGAGTGTCTTCCAGCAGCTCCTCTGAGGTCTCATCCATCAACTCGGACCTGGAGGTACAGGGCCTGCCTGGTGGATGGGTGCATGGGTATGTCACCTACCAATACTTGCTGGGATCTCCTTGAGATTGACCTGCTTTCTAACCCTGCTTTATTAACCTCAAAATTGATCATGAATGAAGCTCTGCGTGGTTCCCATGGTCTATGGAGATGCTTCTCAAACTGGGGCAGGACTACAGCAATTTCATGATTGGTCTGGTCAAGGGAATACTGGATGTTGGGGTCCAGTTCTCATAGACTACTTGCATATTCGGGTCCTTCCTGTAGGAAGAAAGAAGTAAGAGTAATAAATCTCTTAAAAGCCTGTGTTGTGCTTTAGGATTGATGGCTTAGGGCTGTAACCTCAACATTCAGGCTGCTGAGACTTGAGGATCATAAGTTCAAATCCAGCCTGGGCTACATAAGAACCTGTTAGAAGAAAAGGACAGAAGGAGAGAGAAAGGAAGGCAGGAAATTGGTATCAGTGTTTCCCATGCATGTGACCACAGAAGAGTTTCTTCACCCCATGAAATGGGAGCCTGTGATGCTGCTGCTGACCCACACAGGCAGAGCCTATGGGAAGCAGCATGTCTAGCCTCCGTCTCACTTCGTATCTGAACAAAGTGTATGTCACCTCAGGGATGCACAAGCAGGTATAACTCGAATGTGTCCTGTTGTCCTGTAACTGGATTCTAATAACTGTGGTTCCCAACCACATTCAACAGGGAGGAGAGCACAGAAGACACAGGGTCCCATGTATGTTGGAGAAGGGTGCCATCTGGCTTTCTTGGTGGAGGAATGACTGAGTTTTGATTTCTAGCCTTTTGGGTGTTGAATGCCTATTTGTGGAATGAAGGTAGTGAGTGAGCAGTAAGTAAGGTTGAGTCTGGGTTGATTTTTCATGCTTTTATTTGGCAAAATAATCATTATTTTGCCCAGAGTTGGAAAATTAATAGATTTATACTGCACTCCAAGATCCAAAACTCAAAACTTGTGACTGTGGGGTAAACTAGATTCCTTAGTGTGATATTCCAGACGTTTCCAGCCTGTGCACCTTGCTGTCTATGCTCCTAGGCAGCGTTCTGTCCTGCTCATTCTTTCCCTGTCCGAGGCCTCTGGATCTTTCTTCATGGGTCCCACTAGCCCCATTTCCATGGGTCACAATTCCACCCAGAAGCCTGCGCCTGTGAACCTCCACCCCAGGACCAGTGGCTCCTGCCACTTGCTATCCAGAGCCCATTTTTTCTGCCCACTTCCTCAGGTGGCCATGGCCTGGTGAAGTGGGTGTGTTATCTCCCTACCCCCCAGAGCACTTGGCATCTGTTTGCACGTTGCTGGAGCCTGCCCTTGTAGCTGCTCTGGGCTGTCTCTGCCCTGCAGTCCTCAGTCTTCCCCTAACTTACAGTCTTTCAGTTTTTAGAAGTCCATTATTTAGTGGCCTTCTATGTATGTACATTTGCTGTTTTAGTGTCTCATACCTGTAATCCCAGCATGCAGGCAGCTAAAGCTAGGGGATCACTGAAGGTTCAAGACCAGCCTGGACTACACAGTGAGACCCTGTCTCAAAACAAAGCAAGAAGGTAAATAGATGTAAATTCTTAGAGTCCAAACTAAGCAAGTGGCTCTGGCTGTGTCTCCCCACATTAAAAGATAAATTTATAACTCAGCTGGTGGTGGCACAGGTCTTTAATCCCAGCACTTGGGAAGCAGAGGCAGGCAGATCTCTGTGAGTTCAAGGTCAGTCTGGTCTACAGATCAAGCTCCAGGACAGTGAGGGCTATATATAGAGAGAATCTGTTGAAACAAACAAACAAACAAACCAAAGTCCCATCCTTTATATTTCTGTATTGTTTGGGTTAGGGTTAGGGGAGCCATGTTCCTTGAAGTCTCAGTTTGTTTGCTAAGTGAGATCAGAAAGGTGTTTGTTAGCAGATGATGTAATCTGTAACCTCAGCATCTGGTCAGTCATTCAGCAAACATTTTCTGAGTGTAGGCATTTGAAGAAAAAATAGATGAGGAAAGAGGGACTGGCCTGAACCTGCCCACAGGCAGGCAACTACTGTGCTCCTTGGCCACCGTGACTCAGAGCTTCTCACATGCTCTCAGATGGAAATGTGGAGGTCAGAGTCAGGCTCACCTCTCTCATTCCTAAACTGACATCATTCACATACTTGATGGCATTGAACGTGGGCATTCAGGGCATCTGTCCTTCCTCCTGGGCTCCCTCTGCCCTGTCCCTGTCTTCTGAGTGTCCTTTCCTATCCCTCTGGCTTGAACCTGTACTGACTACCTGGTCACACTTGGAGGTCCAGTGCTTGGGAGTTGGAGGCTGGCTTGAGTGACATGTCAAGATCCTGTCTCAAAGGATAAAGACTGTGGACATATTTATAAGAGGGAAAAAGTATTTGCATAATTTGATCTTACTGCAGTGTACACAGTATATACATATGGCATCATTATACATACAGCATGACTGTAATAATTGTTCTCAGAAGGTTATTCTATGACTGATCAGGGAGAAAATCTCCCAATGATAGAGTATAGAATGTGTTCGTGTCTATTTTAAAACATTTGTTTTTATTGTATGTGTATGAATGTTTTCCTGCATGTGCATGCAGTAAAGGCACTGTATTCCCTGGTGTGAACCATCATGTGGGTGCTGAGAATCAAATCAGATGAGCAGCCAGTGCTCTTAACTGCTGAGCCATCTCTCCAATCCCGTGTGTGTGTGTGTGTGTGTGTGTGTGTGTGTGTGTGTGTGTGTGTGTGTGTGTCTTTTTTTTTTTTTTTTAGTCTTGTGTAGCTTAGGCTGGCTTCAAACCAATATGCAGATGAGGGTGGCCTTGAAGACTTCAGAGTTTTCTGCCTCACCTCCCTAGGACTGGCTGGTATGTTAATTTTTGAATCTTTCTCTGTGAGAAAAAAATGGGTTTTTTGTTGTTGTTGTTGTTGTTCTTTGAAACAAGAGAAAGACCTAAAACATTTTATTTATAGTTAGTCTTTTGGAAAGAGAGACTTCTGTCATAAAGATTTGAGTTAACTGGGCTTAGGATGTTGTCATCATTGACATACAATGATAACTTAAAAGCCGGATTACCATGGTGCGTGCTTGTAAGTCCAGCACTAAGGCACTAAGGCAGAGGCAGGAGGGGTGCCAGCTTGAGGTTAGTTTAATCTACACATAGAACCTAAATAGATAGATAGATAGATAGATAGATAGATAGATAGATAGATAGATAGATAGAGCAAGCAAACAAAAACCTCTAACTAATCCTTCCAGCAGAGGGCGCTCTTCTTGCTCTTCTTAAATCTCATGCAGTCCCTGATGTTGGCCGCTCCGAAGGACTGTCAGGGTTTTGCTGGGAGACTCAAACCCCACTTGCTGGTGTGCTTGGCTCTAAATAAATTTTTCACTTTTGGAATAATTTTGGATGTACAGATTTTTTTCAAAATTAGTACAAATTTCCCGTTGCCCTTTTTCTCCCAACTGCCTGTTTTATATAACGTGCTACATTTAGCAAAGCTAAGAAATGAAGCCAGTACATTCTACAGCTGGATTCCAGGCTCTGCTTGGATCTCTGCAGTTTCCCACCAGCTGGATTTGTTCCAGGACAGCACACTGCACCCTGAAACGTTCCTTAAAGAACCGGACACTAACTGTTAACACAGAAAACTGTCATTTACTTTTTATCTGGATGTCTATATTTTTGTAAGAAAAAGCAAATAAAGTCTTAATTCTTTATTTCCATCACACTTTAAAGTTATGAAGTTTTTTCGGCCCCTGCTTTATATTAGTTTAGTGACCTCTGCTGATGAACTTTTTTCCACTATGTTTCCCCCAGAAGAATGTCATTAAAAGATGGGTGGGGCCGGGTGCCCCCATCCCAGGAGCCCCTGCCCTGCTGGCTGCAGCATACCTGTGCTATCAATCTGCTTCTTACTGTTTCCTCTCCACTTGAGGGGGGCGGGGAGTGAACCCTAGCAAGGACCAATAGAAAGAGGCAAAGACGAGCAACAATGATATGTATTCTAACTTTAGAAGGAAGGCAAATGCTAGCCAACCATAGTGGTACATGCCTATAATTCCAGCACTGGAAGGCCGAGGCAGGAGGATGACATGTTTCATGCCAGCCTCTGCTACACACTGAGGGCCTGTTACCCAAGCTGATTAATTCATTGACAATAAAAAGATGAATGGCAGCCAGGCCAGGTTTGGTGTATCACACTAGGTGGTGGTGGTGCATGCCTTTCATCAGGAAGCAGAGGCAGGTGGCTCTCTGTGAGTTTGAGGCCAGCCTCGTCTACAGAGCAAATTCCAGGACAGGCTCAAAGCTACAGAGAGAAACCCTGTTTAAAAAAACCCTAAATAAATAAATAAAACCCCAGCTCTTGAGCTGTCACGTGCTTAAGGCCACCCTGAGCTACAATATAAGACTTTATCTCCAAAAGAAAAGAAAAGAAAAAAGGAAGGAAGGAAAAAGAAAGAAAGAAAATTCAGGCTTAGTGTGCACGAGGCCCTGGGTTTCAGGATAATTACTCCCTCCAACAAAATAAGATGCATATTAAGGATCCTGCACAGAGGTTATCTGTGGCTACATGGAGATTGATTAGATTTAGTCATGATATTACAATTATGATTTATCTGTGGAAGCATTCTAAATTATTTGCAAATAAAATGATTTACTTTAAAATACCAAATTAGAAAATGGGGAAACAGGCTCTCACTGGCCTCCATTATTCTTTTGCTTTGTGTATGGCTAAAACCCCCATAACTAAAGCATTTAAAAATGAGCATTTAAAGAGTTGAACCACCTAGGCATGTCATCACATGCTGGTAATCCAGCATTTGGGAGGTAAACGATTGAGGACCAAGGCCAGCCTCAGCTACATAAGACCTTGTCTCAAAAAACAAATTAATAAAAAACTTCAACAGTAAAAGCTTTGTTTTTATGTGCCAATAACCTTAAGGCCATTGGCTGCATCCTGGGACAGCCTATCAGCATAGATTCTTGCATGTCATACCTGTCTCCTGGAGCTGGGGCAAGGAAGCAGTCAGTCTGCACTTGCTTCCCCAGGATCTTGAGTCAGCCATAGTTGAGGCTTGGAGCTGAACCAACCATGCAGAAAACGCTGAGTAAAAATGGATGTAAGCTGCCTGGCAAACCCGTATTTCAAGGTGGAGATTTTGTTTTCACCTCTTTCTTATGAGTTTTATGAGTTTGCATTGGATCATCTCAGCTATGCGGTTAATAAAGAGAAGATTTACTGTTATTATTACTATTATTAGAACTACTACAGCCCGTATTTTCTAATTATAGTAATTGCGAAGTGTCTTGAGACTCATTCCTCCCAGAACCCGAAGCTCTGCGTAACCATGGTGGGTTTATTTTATTTCTTTTATTTTGATCATTTAACTAACTTACTAAATTAATTACTCTGCTAATAGCAACTGCCGTCCTGCTTGCCCCCTCCCCCCCCCCTCCAGCCAGCCAAGGCTCTGACTCGCTTAGCACTGACTCTGAGCTCTCTTCTGTGGCCTAGGTGAGAGTGAGATTGTCCAACATTCTCTGTCTCTCTTTTTATCCTACAGCAGAAGTATTGGGAAGCCCTAAACTCGGAGCAGGTATGGACAAGTGCTTGATCTCTTTTGGGAGGGTCTTCCATGGCCTGATATTCCATTTCTGCTTCAGTTTGAACCCCCTTGGATGGAGGACATGATGGGGTTTTTAATGATGGCTGGAGATGCAGTTCAGTAGAGGACTTGCCTGGTACCACTGCTCCCAGCACTGCCAAGTAAATATATAAGAAATAAGAAGATCAGGAGGCAAGGCTGGGAATCTGTGGGGCCTGGGGACCCTCTTTTCTACACTGGGGAGTATTCTGTACCGATTAATTGGCTCATTGTAGGAAGAATGCAGAGTAACCCCTTGAAGAAACACAGTTGCCCATCTGTGAGCAGCAGGTCACTTGTGGTATTTGGGGTGTGGCTGCAGCAGTTGTTATGAGAAACAGCCTCACAGGTTAGCCACAGTCTTTCTGAGACCCCCTGTAGCTGACAGCCTCCTTACTAGGAATAACAGATAAGCATCTGTGACAGTTACCTGTGCCTGTCATCACCCAGGATTGTTTGTGACACAAGAATACATAATCTTTCACACAAATTAATTGTAGGAGTTTTTTCTTTTCTTTCTTTTTATGTTTTTGTTGTTGTTGTTTTGTCTTGTTTTTGAGATAGGGTTTCTCAGCGAAGCCCTGGCAGTCCTGGAATTCACTTTGTAGATGAGGCCTTGAACTCACAGAGATCCACACTGCCTCTGCTTCCCAAGTGCTGGGATTAAAGGCATGCACCACCACCATCCAGCTTTATGCCTTCTTCCTAACTTTTTTTTTTTTTAATAGCTCAAAGCATCTCAGCACATTGTTCTAGAGATTTCAGCACATTATCCTATAGATTCTGAAGACAGACTTTAAATGCCTTCTAAGATGCAATCGACCTGCTCCAAGTGCCAGAACCACCAGGGTCAGCAAGAAGCATTCAAGGATTTGGAACAGTGGCTTTCAGACATCAGATCATCTAAGAAGTACTGTAGTGACTTGTTAAGATGTCAGACTGTATGTCTCTCCCAACCAACAGTGGTTGCAGAGTCCCCCTAGTCAGAGCAATGGCTGCAGGCATGATGCTTCTGCCATTGTTAGTTCAGAGCATCTTCTGAGATGTCTGATCAAGGACCTGGGTCTGTACTTGCCAACAGGATTCATAAAAAGTGCCCCAGCCATCCTTAGAGGACACAACAGGCCCCTGTTCCTGCCACTGTGCACATGGCGCTGAGGCTAGGGGCCGCTGCGTTATTTTATGTAGAATCTTTGATGTATGAAAAGAATTTGGTTAGAGGTGCCAAGTCTGCAACCACAACAACACAAGATGTTTTCACAACACCAGGAAGGCACAGAGGACTAAACTGCATGAACCTCAGTCTGCAGGGTCACTGGCCTACAGTTATCTTTTGAACACTGTGTATGGGGGTGGTGGTGTGTATGTGGTGTATATATGTGTGGTGTGTATGTGGGGAATGTGTATGTGGGGTATGTGTGTATGTGGTGTGTGTGTGATGTGTATGTGGTATGTGTGTGTGTAGGGTGGTACAGAACAACATACACTCATGGAGGCCAAAGCAGAGCATCCTCCTTTATTGCTGCTGGGTCTCTCCGTAAACCTAACCCTTGCCATTTTCCGCTAGGCTTGCAGGCAGTAAACCCCAGCAGTCCTCCCTCTCTAGCCCTCATATCACTGGGGTTGCAGGGTTCCAAACTCAGGTCACTGTGGTTGGGCAAAAATCACTTTTAACTATGGAGCCATCTGCCAGGCCATGGTGGGGTTTTTAATCCCCAGGTAGAAGTTGGTCCAATTAGTTGGGTGAATTAATTGAATTAAGCTCTTTATTAAAAACAAGTGGAAGTGTGTGATTTTGAGCTGATATGTTATGAGCATTACATGAGAGCCTTGAAGGTTTCATGGGAGATGTGTCAGAACTGAACTGTGTGATACAGCTCATTTTGCTCATGTGATGGTAAAGTATCTTTCTCTGAGTGCATGTACCTGTCTATGATCCTGCCCAAATAGGTCTTTTAGCCTGAGATGACACAGCTCCCATGATCACTGCTTGTTTCTGGGTTTTTGTTGTTTTGTTTGTTTGCTTGGTTATTGGGACAGGTTTCTCTGTGTAGCCCTGGCTATCCTGGAATTCACTATGTAGACCAGGCTGGCCTTGAACTAGAGATCCGCCTGCCTCTGCCTCCTAAGTGCTGGGATTGAAGATGTGTGCCACCACTGCATAGCTTTGTTTTGTGTTTTTGTGACAGGCTTTCACTAAGGTCCTGGAACTCTCCATGTAGACATCTATGTAGGCTGACCTCAAACTCACAGACACTTTCCTGTTTCTGCCATTCAGCCTCTGGCATGCTGGAATAAAAGGGAGTGCCACCATGCTCAGAGACAAAATTCTTAACCTTAAATCATGGGCACGAGCCACGCTCTCCTTTGTCATCTTTGAAGAGTATTTGCAGACAGTTCCATCTACTCACAGGCCCATTTCTAACCACTTCTTTTAGACCTTTGCAGACTTGAAGCTGCCATCCTTACAGGAGTTGGTGATGGCAGGGTCTATCGTGCTGAATTGGCTTCCTAACATTCCGTGTGTGTGTGTGTGTGTGTGTGTGTGTGTGTGTGTGTGTGTGTGTGTGTGTGTGTGTGTCCTGGCCTAGTTAGCTTGTGCTTACTGGCTTTCCTTTGTCCCAGGGCCCAGGACTGGGCTGTCTTCTGGGTGTGGTTGGGCTTCAATTGTTGGAAAAGATCTGTCACCAAGATACCTTTCTGTCTTTTTTTTTTCCACAGTGGGACCCAGAAGATGTCAACCTTGAAAGGAACAAGGAGAATATAGAACTCCTTCGGTCACAGATGCACAGGGGCTCTTTGAGCCCAGTGGACTTGACCTCTGACAACTGATCTCCAGCAGCCAGTCTATTAGCTCAGAACTCAAGGTCAAGCATCAGTGACTAGATGGGGACCAACCTACAGCGCCACCATGGCAGAAATGGAAGCTGCAGCAGAAGCTTCCCAAGGACTGAGGACCCTCAAGCTGTCACCTAGCGTGGCTAGTCAACCCCATAGCTCAGAACAGAGCTAAGGCTGTGGGGTCTGTGCACAGATCTGCACAGGCCAAGTTTACTCTGGTGATGAGAAGTTCAGAGATGAATCTTGTTTGTAAAGATAAGCTTTCTCCCAAAGGACACGGGATCTATCCCCATGAGATTCAAGCATAAATACTGTTTACTTAACAACAGGATTGAACTCACCAAGAGCTACTTTTTGTATCTCAACAGAATGGCATTCAAGACTCAACTAAGCCCAGATGAAAGAGTGGGTCCACTGGCTAGGGGACCCGGGCACATGGACAGTACTGGCTTCTGCTGTCCAGTCACTAACGCGGCTGGCACACGTTATGGAGGACTGCCTGGTCAACTGACTATTCAGAAGATCCCTGGCTGGGCAAGGGTGACTGATACCCGATCTTGGTGTCAGGACTCCCTCCAGCCTGGCAAAATATGTGCTGAGGCTGGGTTTGTACATAATGAGGTCTTAGTGCTTTAGGGGTAACAGGAAGCACACGAAGGATATGTGGGTGACACACAGTGCTGCCTCGAGTATGGCAAGGCTATCTATATATGGCATATCTATATATGGCAAGTTCTGATGCTGTGACCACAAGTGTCAGAAAGAATTAAGGGAAGGGGCCAGGCAGGATCAAACACTGGAGGGAATACATTTTGGTTGAATGGATTAAAATATCTCATGGCGGATGGAGTACAGGAATATGTCAGCATTCTAGCAAAGAATCTGCCACCAGGGAACCAGGAGAAATGCCAAGAACCACGGTTCTGCCCCCAGCTGGCCCGTGACCGCCCGTGACTCAGCTGCAGCTGCCCAGTTTCCCCTAAGGGGCGGTGCAAGTCCCAGCAGTGTGAAGAACGGGGTGCCGGTGGAAGTTGGTTAATGGTGCAGGTTTCTATATAGTTCCTAATTCCCTGGGTGACTTCTAAACTACAATTCAAAGCCTCTTTATCTGTTTGAGTTCTTGGTTCTTTCTTTTGTGAGGGAACTTGCTGATGTCCGCTTTGTTTCACAATTCTTACCACTGAAACCACTTTGAGGAAAGAGGACCATGGGGGATAGGGTGAACATACCAGCCCAGATCATAGCAAGCCCGAGGCAGGGAAGGGCACAATCTAGTCAAGGAAGGAGAAACTTGACGTGGCCAGGAGGGCTGGAGCCACATAGTTTTGGAAGGCAAGAGCTGGAAAAGAACCAGGAGATTTGGGAGTACTGGATGCTGTAGCCATGCAAGGCACCAAAACAGGAAGGTGGCTGGCCTGCTCAGGTAAGCTACAATTAGTGACTTTCTCATTCCTGACTTTTCACAAAGCAGAAACGTAGTCATAGATACAGAGTAAACAGAGTAAACATGAGACACATGCTTAAAGTATATTCTTAAAAACAAAGTCAGGAACTGTAGAAGCCAAGATAACCCCAAAATCATGATCCTCCTGCCTTCCCCAGCTTTCCAAGTGCTTGGGTTACAGGCTCCAGCCACCATGCCCGGTCTTATGCTTTATAGTTGGGAAACATGCTTAAAAACAATAACCAAAGTATCAGCCCCACAAGTAGAAGTGGCCATAAAAAATAATAATACAGGCCTTGCTTAAATTCCTGGAGTTTGGGCTATGTTATCTGCCCTGAAGTCTGTATAATTTAGGGAACACTCTGATTAGTAAATTCTCTTAAAAGCTTGTCTGGAGGGCTGTGGCTCAGTTGGATGAATGCTTTCCTACAAGCACAAGATGCTGGGCTTCTGTCCCAGTAGAGCATAAAGGAGGTATAAGGATACACATCTGGAATCAGGAGACAGAAGAGGCAGGATTAGAAGTTCATCTATCTTTAGAAACACAGCAAAGGTCAGCCTGGTAAATAGACCCTGTTTATAGAGAGAAAAACAAAATCTTGAAGAACTAATCCCTTTAAATCCATCCAATAGTCACTCCAGAAAGAGGTTTATGAGGACAAGGGCCATCTAATGATATATGCAAGTCTGTTTCCATGAGACATGAGTTACTAGTCTAAGGAGGCTCTGGGCCCAAGAGCATGACTAGACTTCTGTTCCCAGATCTGAGTCAGTATGCTGTCATTCATTCTGGGTCAGTTTCCCCCTCGATAACATGAATGACCAAGCATGGCTCACACTTGTTAATCCCACACTTGGGAAGCTGGGACAGGAGCACTTCTGACTATGCAGACCTTATCTCAAAAGACCAACAAAGCACGTGTGGTGTGGTGGTACATGCCTTTAATCTCAGCACTCAGGACACAGAGGCAGTGGGATCTCTGTAAATCAAGGCTAGCTTTGTCTAGACATAGTTACAGGACAGCCAAGGGGACATCGTGAAACCCTACCTCAATCAAAACAACCAACCACCACTAACCTGGGGATACAGCCACAGCTCATCGGTAGAGCACTTGCCTTGAGTTCTATCCCCAGGATGAACAGTATTTCCTTTCTTCTCTCATGAATATGCCAGTCAGCATTTTACACTTAAGACTGACATCTTCCATAAACAATCAGAAAGGGATGTTATATGAAGGTAATTTCATATACACCTTGAAAATGGGTATCTAATGATATAGAATATACACTTCTTCAATTTATTAATTTTCGTGTATGTTGCACCTGTGCCGCGGAGCATGTATGGAGGTCACAGCCACAAGCTGCAGCTAGCAATTTCCTTTCCACCATGTGGGTTCTGAGAATCAGGTTTGTCTTAGCAACAAGCAGTTTCTGCTCCCTGCTTAACCTTCACTACGATAAATACGAGGGCTGAGATATAGCTGGGCCGTATAGTAAATGCTATAGACCTTGGGTTCAATTTCTAGCATCGAAAAAGGTCAGAACCTTCACAAGACTTTTAAAGTTCTCTGCACATTCACCTCCTGCTCCTTCACAATTGCAACATTAATGTGAACTCTTCCACCCTATAATTTTTCTAAAGTTAAAAGTCCATGCATGGGCAGAGGAAGCTCTGCTTCAAAAAACAGACAAAACCTCCAGCTACACTGTAGTGTTTAAGAACTCTGTAATTGGTGAGAGAGGATCTCTGCCATCTTCAAGATTGGTGCTAGACAAATGACACAGAGAACGCCTAATATAAACAGGGACTGGTAGCCCTGGCCTGTAATCCCAGTTATTCTAGAAGGGTGGCAAGCTTTCCAAGTTCCAGGATAGCCTGGGTAACTTTACAAAACCCTGTCTCAAAGGTGAAAAAAAGATTAAAAAAAAAAAAAAAAAATGGGCTGAAGCTCAGAGGCAAAGCGCGTGTGTAACATGCTATGGCTCTGTTTTCAACCCTCAGTGCTAAAAAATGTTTAATCTGCTTTTTCCTTGCCTAAGTCTGACAGCCAAATATGGCACCGGACATCTGGAACTGCTGCTTTCGAGCACTGACAGGTTGTTAAAATCCCTGGGTTTCTGCTCCAGTCACCCGGGAACCCTGCCGGCCGCTGCCAGGGTTGGAGTCGGAGGCCGGGGAGTTTCTTCGTTTTCCCCGGAGACTGGCGGAAAGGCCTGAAAGGTCTCTCCCGCGAGGGTCGCTGTCCCCTTTGACTCCAGGGCTCACTTGATGGCCCCGGCGGGGTGGAAAGTAACGAGCTCGGGCAGCGGGCTCCAGTGCCGACCATTCGCTCCACCGTGGGCCACTTCCGGAAAGGAAGGCAGGAAACGCAAGGCCAGCGCATGCGCACCGGGCTGCCACCCCCACCCTACGAACAGTGCAGGCTGCTCCCTGTGGGCTCCTCGCCTCCTCTGCCTGGGTTTAGCTGGCTTGTCTTCCCACTGGGTTTTTAAAAGATAGTTACAAGGTGCGTTTGCATAATATCCTGCTTTACAGCCTGAAGCTGTACTGAAACCATTCTACCTAAGCGCATTCAACTTTTTTTAAAGCGAGGGTGCATAATTTCACAACAGAAAATCAGATCATGCCAAAAGTTTATTAGAAAAACAACAGTTCTCCGCCTGCACCCCGCAACCCCACTATCAACTTCCATTGGGTGTTTGTTTTGCTGCCAGAAAGAAACACTCATATCTTTGCACAGGGTCAACATTTACTGAGTAACAGTAAATTCAGAACTTACTTGGAAGTCTAGATTTCCCTTGGTAGCAGACAATTGGCAAACACAAGTTTTTTTATTTTGACCTTAATTGCTAATACTAACTCTCGGATCACACACTACACATCACCATGTAATATCTGTTGTATGTGTGGGATACAGAATAGCTACAAAAGTGTTGAGAGGGTGGCTTTGCTGGAGCCAGGCAGAGAGCTGGTACCAGCATGGAGTTACGGCAGGTGGTGAATAGATATCAACAAACACGCTCTGAACATTGTACTAGCAGATTAAGAAATGGAAGCAACCAGCTACACATCCAGAGTCTCTGTGGAGGCTTCCCACCAGGACCTCCTAGATAGTTCCTAGGTAGAACCCGGCTTCTGAGTTCTCAGGTTATGTGGAGCTGAGCCCTCTCCAACTATATACAAACAAAACACTTATATACATGAAATAAAGGTAAATAAAGCTTTAAAAAGATTTAAATAAAATTTTAAAAAAAGTAAAAATTATTCAGTACAATGTCAAGTAACAAATGTTGACCACAAGAGAACATGTAGCATAACCAGCAATTATGAGCATGGATTCTTACAGTTGTGGTTTTCAGGCGATGGGATCACCTAGATACATCATAATTAAAAATATAGCTCTCCAAGATGGGTGGGTAGCTCAGCCCGTGAGCTGCTCTGAATTCCATGCCCCCACTACCTTGCCACAAACAAACCTCCCAATAAAATTCCTTGTTCTTCAAAGTTTGCAGAGCAAATACCTTCTATTCTATTTCAAGAGAGGCCCCTGGTCTCAAGCAGATGCTCTAGTTCAGCACATTGCTAGTCATGTCTCCTAAGACTCAAGAAAGATAATAGAAGAGTGAATAGAAACTATTCCCAAACTGGAGAAAACCTGCCGGAAAGAGCTCCTGGGAAATAACAGCCAAGGTGCTAGTTAAGAGCTGCGCAGGAGGGAAGACACAATAGTCTCCCTACATAGCCCTGGCTGTCTGAACTCACTACCTTGACCAGGCTGGCCTCAAGCTTAGAGGGACCAACCTATGCCTGCCTCCCGAGTGCTGGGATTAAAGCTGTGCTCCGCCACTCCTTGCTCTTCCTATAGACTGACTTGTTTCTCAGGAAGCGCAGGAAAAACATAAAGACTTAAAGAAAGGCTCTCAGTGTTGGCCCCATCTGAGAAGGCTCTCTGGGACATCAATCACACTTGCCAGCAAGTCCCTAAAGTCCTGAGGCTCCATGAAGGAAATGGATGGCTGGGGGGCCGCTTGTTAGTGGCTTCCCATGTGTGGCTGGGTGCCAAGCAAAGCAATACTGTCACGGGGCAGGATGGGTAGACAGATTCCAGTTGGTCTGGCCCTGAGAAAATAACAAGACCTATGATTTAAATGGGGTGCCCGACACAAGTCTGATAAGGCGCCTCTGTGGTTGCAGTATTGGGGATGCACTGGGCTAGAAGAGCAGGACAAACGGAAAGCCTGGAGCGTCCAGACAAGGAAATTCTCTCCCTGAATTGCCTTTTCCTATTGAGATAAGATAATGTACAATAAAACACAGGGCTATGAAGTGTTGCCTCCAACCCAGCAGAGCAGCCAGTACTGTCAGGCCTGGCTGAGGCATGTGACTGTCTGGGGGGTCTCCAGCTGGCCCCAGCCTGCTGCACATGAGACGAAGTCATTGACGTTAGACCCAGAAGGCAAACTCCAACTCCGACCACTCAGCAGTCATGGGATTCTGACTTTTTTTTTTTTTTTTTTGATAGAATCTTACTGTGTAGTCCAGGCTAGTTTCAAACTCACCAGGCTAGTCCAAAACTCTTGATCCTCCTGTATCAGCCTTCCTATTACTGGGATTATAGGTGTGAGCCACTGGGCATGGCTGCTATTATTGTTAATCTTAGAAGCATGTCCACCTCTTCTGCCTGCTAGAAAATGCGAAGACTCCTAAGGAGCCATGAGAGAGATTGTTATACTCCAAAACGTCAAGCACACAGATCAGCTGTCATAGTTTACAGCACAAAGGATTTCATTTGTATAGGTTTTCCCATTTTCAGGACCAGATCCACTTTTCCTTAAAACTCACCTAGCTGTCTTTTAATGCCTGGGCACATTTTTATTATCCATCTCTGTGTGGGATTAAAGTTGTGAGCAGGTGAGATTGAGGAGACTCTGAAATAAGGGAGCAGAGTGCCAAATCAGGCTGTTCATAGAGCCTTAGGCAGGAAAGAGACCCCTGTAGACAATCTAGTGACTCACCTATTGTCCCAAGTGACTCAGTGTCCTGGGAGAGCCAGTGCCAACAGCATGGTCTAGGTCTGGACTGAATCAGTGACTCTTCTTGCCACTATGACCAAATAACCAACAAGAAGGACCTTGAAGGAAGAAAAAGGGAAGGCATAAAAGCAGGACTAGATGGTGGCTGTTCACATTGCAGCCACAGTCAGGAAGCCCAGAGACATCGATGCTGGGCTCAGCCCAGTTTCTCCTTTTTATTTAGTGCAAGACTCCAGCCCATGGGGATGGAGCCAACTGCATTCAGGGCAGGTCTTCTCGACCCTATTACATCTTCCTAGAAACACCCTCCAAGACTCCCCCTGAGCTGTGTTACCACAGTGATTCTAATCCAGTCAAACTGACACATGGTCTGAGATGTCGGCTTTTATGGCTGCATCAGGGAGGCAGAGCAGATCCCATTGAACAGAAAGAGAGACTGGATGCCTTGTGAATGCTTGGAGAGCACCCTACCCCTAAGCTGCACCCCAGCTCTGTTTATTACCTTCCTTCGTTTCCTTGGCTGCAAAATAAGATAATTAATATCTTCCTGTCCCATGGGACTGTGGGACAGCGACTGTTTCTTTATAAAACGGTAATTTCACTTCTCTCTGTACTCACAGTTCCTGGGAGATAGGCCAGTGCTCCAACTGGATCTCACAGTGCAGAACAAAGGTCACATTCTCTCAAGGGGCTGCCATTAAAGCAGGCTTCACTGGCCATCCTATGAATGGGGTCACGTTTCTGCCCGCCCCCCGGCCCCCGCCTTCTATAACCCTTCCTCTCCTTTGGTCTCCCTGTATAGCCAATCAACTAACACTTTTTGAGGTTAGTGTGTGCAGGCAACCCTGCTGGGTCTGGGGAGAGTATAAAAAATACCAGTCTTGGCCTGTGTTGGCTGGAGAGGAGAGCACAGTGCCCATGGGAAAGGTTGGAAGGTATTTCTACTGCTAGAGCTATTTCTAATGCTAGATCAAGCAGACATTTAGCAAGAATACAACCTCTGAGTTTGGCTAGGAAGAGCAGTTCATGATCTCCTAAGTGGGGGCAGGTCAAGAGCACCGGGGTGCATACATGTCTTGCCCATGTCTAAGTACTATTACCAGCCCCTTTATGACAGAAAGGCAGTTCCAGGCATACTCTGACTGCAGCTTCTCCATGAGCAAGAGGACATAAACACTAGACAGTTCCTGGAGAAAGGACTGCCCGTTACTTCCGGGTTGTGACCATGACTGAATTAAGGCAAAGATCTCCCACCCTGACTGTGCACCAGGATTACCTGTGGTTTGTTCTTGGTTTGGATTTCATTCACATTGCCTGCCCTCTCTTCATGTATTATGATTTAGTAACTAGGTTTGAGACCCCAAACTGCATTCAGCGTTTGCAAATTCCGCAAGTAGAAATATTGTTTCATACTTGTTTTTCTAGTTCCACACTAGAGACTGCACATGGGCCAGAGTGGCGAGGCATGCCTATAATCCCAGAACTCGGTATATGGAAACAGGAGGGTCAGGAGTTCGAGGCCAGGGTGCTGCATAACAAGCTCCCACACAAATATTTTTAGTAAATGAATGTATGGGCCACATAACATTTATCAATTGAAGAGTAAGTGTATACCTCCAGACACAATGCATCAATAAATAAATTGGACCAATGAAGGCTCATAGTAAGGTTTACTAAGGACATAGTAAGTACTCTACAGTAAATACATAGTAAGAGACCAGTTCTGGGGAACTAAAGCCAAGAAATATTTGTCCTGTCTCTGCTGTAACTGTTTACCGCCTCTAGGTATCACTGTCGGACACTGGCCCTACCAAGGGCTTTTCAAAGCAGGCTGCCAGGGCAGCATCACCTTTGCTGACCTTGGCTCACACGTGAGTGACACAATAGTTCACCCACAGAGGCTCCTCCCCGTACACCCGCTGGTTCTGAATGTTAGGCCAGACCTGCCCTATCCCGCTCACCTCCCCCATCCAGGCTTCTGTTCCCCAGAGGGTCCATCTGAGGGAATGCAGCTTTCTTTGATTACCTTGGAGTCTTCGGGTGGAAATACGTTCATTTTTCTCAGACAGTGAGATTGTTCAGCCAGTTCTGACCTCTGTTCAGAAAGCTGTACTTAGTGGCTTCTATTATCCTCTAGAGCAGTGATTCTCAACCTTCCTAAGTCTGTGACCCTATAATACAGTTCCTCATGTGTGATGGCCCCAACCATAAAATTACTTTTGTTGCTACTTCATAGCTGTAATTTTGCTACTATTATGAACCATAATGTAAATATCTGTGTTTTCTGATGGTCTTAGGTGACCCCTGTGGAAGAGTTCTTCACGTACACAAAAGGGTTGCCTCCCACAAGTTGAGAACCACTGTTCTAAAGGGCACCCCCCCCAAAAAAAAAAAAAACTAACAATACCTATGCTCCTGGTGAAGACAATAGCTGGGATTCCAAGGCAGGTGTTTCCTTCTTTAAGAAGCAAAAAAGTATCTCACATGCCTGATCTCTGTTTGGAAACCATGTGCTGTGTGAATTGTTTAAAACCCAGTAAAAAGCTCTATGCAGCCAAGAAAAAGGATTGGTGGGTCAGGAAGCTTGAGCCTTATGGGTTACTGACGGTCGCCTGTGGAGATAGGGGGCTTCATACAGCTACACTGTGCTCCACAGTGGCACTAAATCAAAGACTGGTGCTGTCAGTTCTCAGCTCACAGGCTACATCCCCTCCCTGGGCTGCGGAGTCTTTGAGGGTGTCATGCCCACAGCAGATTCTCAGGTCTACATGGCTCACCAGTAACACTGGTTCAGTGGTATGGGGGACAGAGGAAGGAGCGAGACTCCAAATCCAAGTTAAGAAGGCAGAGAGGCAGAGAGGGCAAAGTGGAGGGCTGCCTGCACGGAGCTAGGAAGGGCATTGAAGATGGAGTCCAATGCATCAGAGCCGTCAGCAAAGCCGGGAACAAGGTGCAGCTTCTAGAAAAGTCTCAATCCTCTTGACAAATAATATATTGCCTATCTGGCTGTCAGGTTATAGTTTGGGATGGAAGAAAATGTGTGTATCCAAAGCATCTATGGGAGCCGAGGTAATGCCCATGGGAATCCAAGCAGGAAGACAATTGTGGCCAGTGGTCAGTGAGGAAAGCCTGGTGCTCCGATGACCTCATGGCTTTTTTTCTAGACACTCCCTTCCCTCCTGCCCACCTCCACCCACGGGCATATCAGACAGATGACCGCATGAGCACAGGGGAAAAGTGTTCCCCATCGATAACGATTGTTCTCGAGTGTTACTGGCCACCCCCAGCCTTGTCCCCCGAATGTCCCCTGACAGCATTCTGAGTGAGGTCAGTGGGAACTCACGCTCTCTCTCAGCAGACCCAGGAGTGCTTGAAGATTGCGTAAGAACAAATGCCTGGTCATGCCTTGAATTCTTTGTGTGAAACTTTCAGCTCTCACAATGCAGGTCACATTTTGTTCCCTGGCTCACTACACATGATTTTGTCTCCTGAGAAGTTTTCATTGTAAGAATAGTTTTAGATCTCCTTAGAGGAACCAGCAAGGGACTCTAACCAATGCCGAGAAAGACAAGCTGAAGTACACTTGGCTCCGATGCTCCAGCCCCTCGAGTCCACACCTCAGACAGAATCTCCCTCCCCAACAAAAAGGTGGTGACTGCCCCTAGGGGTCTGCTTGCTACCACTGCATTTCGAGTCCCTCCGAGTTGGTGACATAAAAGTGACACCATAAGTCAGAGCTTCCCTGGTGTTACCACAGGCAGAAGAAATAAAACTGCCAAGGGGTCATCCACATGATTGTGCTTCAAAGCTCGCTGTTCCCCGCTCTCTGAGACCTCCCACTTGGCTAAATATTTGGGAATTGACACAATAGCTTTACTAAAGCTGGGGTGGGCAATTATGTGGCGGGAAGTCATGTGATTGTCCAAATTGAACCAATTTGTCAAAGACCATTTTCCTACCCCCCCACCACACCCCATGATAAGATAGGGTCCCCAGAGCACAATAATCTTTTCCTGAGATACAATTTAGAGGCTCCCAAGAAAGAAACAACAGTGAGGCTAATTTTGGCTTTTCTGAGCTAAAGAAAAACACACAGCCCTGTCCTGCCCCAGGAAGCCGGGGTGGGCCCAGTTTTGTCTCTCTGGGATATCTGCTCAGATCACCAGAGGTTTGTGGGAACAACAATGAAGGGGTTAGGGTGAGATGGGAGCAGAGCCTGGCGCTCCCAGCGACCCATGACAGTGACCAAGCCTCTCGGGGCTCTGTGCAGATACCTGTGTTTCAGGGTTAACATTTCCCTGAGCTGCTCCCTCCTTACCATTCCTCCCTCTAATTAAACTGCTAATAAACTAAGAGCTGGGGATTCCCTGAGACGCAGCTGTGGCCCGGATGCTCTTCTGCAGATCCCCTCCACATTCTCCCTACGTTAGCACACATATGCACAGATTTTTGTTTGTTTGTTTTCCCTGCCACATTTGACTTTCTTAGAGGGATCTGTGGCTAAAAACAAATGAAAAACTCAGTGAGCAGGCTGGAGAGATGGCTCAGCGGTTAAGAGCACTGACTGTTCTTCCAGAGGACCTGAGTTCAGTTCCCAGCATCCACATGGCAGCTAACAACTGTCTGTAATTCCAAGATCTGACATCTTATACAGTTATACATGCAGACAAAACACCAATTCACATAAAATAAAAATAAACATTAAAAAGAACTAACACTTAGTGAGCTCTGTCAGCACTGGTCAGATTTTAATGAGCTTCGAGTCGTGAGAGCCCAGTGTTCTTTTACAGCAGTCTGGGTGAGGCTCACACATCTGCCTGAGCTCAGAGGGACAGCCGCACTGCTGTTCTGCAGAGCACACTAGTGCAGCAAAGCTTAGAGGGAAGTGATACTTCCCTCTCCTTGAGCCTGTGTCTCAGCCACAGGCTCCTAACCCATCTCCAGTCCTTCTGTTTAACTCCAGTCCAGTCCTGTTACCACCAGGGGGTCTCACGGCACAATGCCAATGCCATTTTCTTCCTTGCTTAAAAGCCTGTGGTAGGGCTAGAGAGAGGGCTCAGCCATTCAGAGCATATATTGCTCTTCCAGAGGACCTGAGTTCAATTCCCAGAACCCATATCTGGCTGCTCATAGCTATCTATAACTCCAGCTTCATGGGCTCTGATTCCTCTGGTGTCCAAGGCTACCTGCTCACACTCACCCACATGCACAGCACATAGGATTACGAATAAAAGAAGTCAGGAAGTGATAGCCCACTCCATTAATCTCAGGTCTCAAGAGGGAGAGGCAGGTGGATCAGAGTGAGTTCCAGGACAGCCAGGACTACACAGAGACATCCTGTCTCAAAAAAAAAAAAAAGAAAGAAAAAAGAAAATACATATTTTTTAGAAGTGTGTGCTCCATAAGCAAAATGTGTTATAACTGGTTTCTATTACGTTTTTTTCCATTATAGGAATAATCAATCATACTGTCCGTAAGGAGTGACTGAGCCAAGGGCGTGTCTGTAAGGGTCGGGAAGCAAGGACAAGTGTGGCTGACCCTGACATGTCCACCATTCCCTGCTTAGACCATATTCTTCCAGGACACGTTCTTTGTTCTGTGGAGAGCAGATTTTCTTGGTAGAGGTGACTTTTATTGGCCACTTCCTGGTAGCTGTCCCTGAGTTTTTAGCAAAGGTGTATATTTAGTTGAAAATTAAGAATTCTCTGGCTGATGATGCTGGCCTATGCCTTTAATCCCAGAACTCAGGAGGCAGAGGCAGGCAGATCTCTGTGAGTTCAAGGCCAGGCTGGTCTATACAGTGAGTTCTAGGACAGCCTGAGCTACATAATGAGACCCTGTCTCATAAAAAACAAACAAACAAACAAACATCAACAAGGACAAAACCCCAGCACTGTCTCGTCTGACATTTACTTCTCTGATTATTGAGACTGTCCAAGAGAGGGTGATTCTTGCTGGACATAAGTGGCACACACCTTTAATCCAGCACTCAGGAGGCAGAGGCAAGCTAGCTTGATCTACATAGTGAGTTCCAGGACAGCTAGGGTTACTCCATTTCAATAATAATAATAAATTGATAAAAATGGTGATTCTTAGGAAATAAGAATGTGTGGTCTTGATGCTCTGCTCCTTTGAGGAGTTGATGATTTTTCGAATTCTTAGCAGACTTATTTGTTTGTTGGTCTCACAATGGTCTCACTATGTAGCCTTGACTGGTCTGAACTCATTGTGTAGACCAGACTGGCTTTCCCAGTACAGAAGGTCTGGCAGTAAATCTTCAGTCTACTGCAGGCAGCAGCATGGAGCTCTTACCCAGCTAATGCTACTGCCGCCAACAGACAAGGTTTATACCATACAGATAAAGCAACTGTGGGTAAAAGGAACAGAAGCTACGCCATAGAAACCAAGGCCCTTGTTCCCCGAATTAAAAGTCCCTTGTTTCTGCAGTGAATTAAATGTCCTGAAGCGGCCTGACTCCACTGCAGGTTCCATTCAGCACAGGGTCACAGCTGTGTAAGGTGGCTTCTGCCCTCTCGCCATCCGCAGAAGAAGAACAGACATTTTAGGCAACATTTCCTGCCTAACGAGGCAGGTCTGGACCTGGGTGTCCACCCCAGGCTCCCTCGTGTGTTTACCGAACTCTTTCACACTTTGTCCACTGGTTCGCCCAGCTTTTATGTCCTGGCTTCAGCTATCACTGGTGTACCATTCCATCCGGAACACAGAACAGCAGGAAAGCTCCCGGCAGGGAGCGGAGGAGGTGATGAGAAGGAAAAATGTTTGGCTTCCAGCTGTCCTGTGGCTGTGGAGGTGTCCAGCAGTGGAAAGCCCTGCTGCTCCCCAGGACAGGCTGCTGCGTCACCCCACACAGGTCAGCTTCGGCCTTTCTGTTTACAAAGGGGATGAAGATCGTTTTCAAGCTGGTGTGATAGCTCAGAGGGCAAAGGCTCTTACTGTGTACTGGCAACCCGAGTTCAACTCTTGGAACTCAGGGCAGAAGGAAATAACCGACTCCTAAGAGTTATCCTCTGATTGTCCATGTGCTCTCTAAAGACACGTGCATGATGCCTACAAACACATACAACTTTGAAAATTAAAAATATACATTCTGAGCTGGGCAGTGATGGTGCATCCCTTTGATCCCACCACTTGGGAGGCAAAGCAGGTGGATCTCTGTGAGTTCAAAGCCAGTCTACAGAGTGAGTTCCAGACAACTAGGATTACACAGAGAAACCCTGTCTCCAAAAAAAAAAAAAAAAAAAAAGCCCTAAATACCAGTGTGTGTGTGTGTGTGTGTGTGTGTGTGTGTGTGTGTGTGTGTGTGTGTGGTGTGTATACACATTCTGGGCTGGATTGTTGCTTAGCAGTTAAAAACACTTGTTGCCAGAGGACCCGGGTTTGATTCCCAGCACCCACCTGATAGCTCAGGACCCAGGCTCAGCTCCAAGTCAGGTGGCTCACAACCATAGTAAGTCTAGCTTCAAGGACCCAATGCCTTCTTCTGCCTTCATGGGAAGCACTTATACACATGTACACATACACAGACAGACAGACACACACACACACACACAGAGAAATATAAAGTAATTTTGTTGTTGTTGTTGTTTTGAGACTGGGTTTCACTTTGTGGTGTTGGCTGTTCTGGAACTTACTCTATATACCAGGCTGGCCTCGAACTCACAGAGATCCACTTGTCTCTGCCTCCTGAGAGCTGAGATTAAAGACATGCATCACCACCTTCCATAAAGTAAATGTTTTTAAGGTTTTATTATTTTGTGCTGGGTATGGTGGTACATGTCTTTAATCTCAGCACTCAGGAGGCAGAGGCAGGCAGATCTCTGTGAGTTCTAAGCCAGCTTGGTCTACATAATTAGTTCCAGGGCAGCCAAAGCTACATAGTGATACCCCATCACAAAAGCAAACAAACAAAAAGAAAGACTGTTTCTATATGCCCTAGCTGTTCTTGAACTTAAGATCTTCCTGTCTCATCTCCTCAAAGCTGGAGGTTGACCTGTTTTCCAGAAATAAGTCCTTGTTTCCTTCATATCCCATTATATTCAGTCTGCTATAAGAAAACACCATGGTCGAGGCAGCTCAGTAACTGTAAACTTATTTCTTGAAGTTCTGGAAGCTGGCAAATCCAAGGTCAAAGTGAGATCAGTTCTCTGTCTGGTGAAGACCCATTCCTGGCTCACAGAGTGAGATGACAGCATTTTCTTCCTGTTCTCGTGTCATAGAGAGTATCTATCTCTAAAGGACCTCTCAAAGGCTCTGCATGCCTTCCTAATAACATTGCCTTGGAGGCTAGAATTTACCTTTGGGTCTTTTTTTTTTTATTTTTTAATTATATGATGTGTGTCTCTCAGTGTGGGTTTGTGAGTATGTGAGTGCAGTACACATGGAGTCCAGAAGAGGGTGTTGGATCTTCTGGAACTGAAATTACAAGCAGTTGTGAGCCAGCCAGCATGGATGCTGGTTGCTGAACTCAGGTTCTGGGTAAGAACAGAGCATCCACCCTTTATACTCAGCCATCTCTAGCTCGTTTAATGGTGTCTTTGCAACATTGTAGCCTGTGTAGCCTTTCCTGGCCTGGAGCTTGAACTCGTCTTCCTGTGTCTGCCTGCTGAGGGTAAATAGTGAATCACCCTTTCCAGCACCACCCCTCCCTTTCTTCCCCTTCTTCTTCCTTGTCCTTCTTCATTTTTTGAGTCAGAGTCTCATTCCTAGAATTTACGGCAGTGTTCCTGCCTCAGGCTCCCAAGTGCTGAGATTGCAGACATGAGCCATCACACGCAGCTGAGGCTGGAGGTTCAACATATGAATTGTGGACAGCAATGCAGGCCATAGCACTTCAGGTGTAACTGCTTCCCAATCCATCAGACATGCTCTGCTCTTCCTCATACCTCCTCCTCCTCCTCCTCCTCCTCACTTCCTCATCTATGGTAAGCGTACTTTCTTCTGAGCAAGTAGAACCTTCCCCCTTTCCCTCCCCTCCCCTCCTCTCCCCTTCTTCCTTCTTCTTCCTCCCTCCCCTCCTTATCCTTCCCCTCCCCTTCTCTCCCCTTCCCTCCCCTCCTTTCTGTTTTTGTTACTTAAGCATTAGAAATCTATCTTCTCTTAGTTTTTGAAGCAGGCATATCCAAGATTAAGGCGGCAGCAAGATTGGTCTGTCCTGATGCTTCTGCCTGTGGTTTGTGGATGGACCCTTGTCTTCCGTGCTTCTCCCTGTCTCCAGATAGCAGAGGGTCTGTGCTGGATACAGAATGTGGACATTTCTAAAGAAACTTGTTACACAACAGCACACTTTTTGCCAGTCTTTGGAAGAAATAGGGGGAAGCCCATATACATAAAGGATGAATGATCACACATTTCCAAGGCACTTGAGGACTGAAATATTTCTTATGCATTAGGTTGTCTGAGCTACATTCACCTGCTATTTATTCAAACGTAAATCTAAATTACTCTGAAGACACTTTATCTGTTGGAATAAAGTTTGTCTTTGGCAGACTTTCAGTAAGACGGCTTATCAGATCATTCAGTCAGTTAAGGGTCTTACTAGCAGGGGTGATGTTCCCTAAAGAACAAAGTCCCCACCTGAGGGTCTGACTCAGTAAATTCCTTAACAGTTCTAGAGAAATTAAATCTTATTCACACACACACACACACACACATACACACACACACCAGCTCAAAGCAACACAGCTAAAATGTGCAAGAGCCAGCCTCGAACATGCAGCTTGTAGACATGTCCATGTTCTTTGCTTGACTCATTCACAAATCAGCCTGGTAATATCTGGAAAGTTCCCAGGGTGGGGTGGAGAGGAGGATAATTAAAACAATTAAACTTTGACAAATGACTGCGTCTTCAGATATGATTTCAACACAAAGCCCCATAAGAAACTCAAGTACTGAAGCCCCTGATAACATCAAGGGAAGGACTCATTTCACATAAATCTCTGGGATGATGTCATCTAAACACAAGAGTGCTTAGTCGAGCTTCCAGCTCATCATGAAGGAAATGATTCTTATAAATAGTTTTGATATGGAGATAGTGTTTGGCGTCTTAAGAATAGAATAGCAAGAGCTACCCTAGAAATCATCTGACCAGGGCACACTGACCCTACTAATCTCAGACAGGGGCATTCCTGCTCTTGGCTGTTTCCCTAAGATTCGGTCCTGGCCACAGCTCCAGCGTTTTACATGGTCAACTATAACAGATGGAATGGTAGTTTATTATTTCAAGATGAAAGTAGTCTTTTCAATGATTAAAAATGCACATGCTCATGGTAAAACTTTGGGTAATACAATGGGGCATGAAAGGGCTTACCAGAGATCCTCCACACAGGGATACCTGTTGCTAGCATTTGTAAAGAATTGCATTCTATCATTTCTCCATGTGTGCATGTTTATAGTCACAGTCCATGATTTAATAAAACAGGTAAGATTATAAGTGGAGTTTCTTCATCTTCCTTTAACTAAACTCTTTGTAACATTATCTACTTTCCAGTTCAATGGCTGCATATCGTCCCATTGTCTGACTAAACCATAATGTCAGATGGGCTATGACAAAAGGACCAGCTTGTTCCTGGTTGTTCCTCCATTACAGAGAAGGTCTCCTGGATGATCTTTGGCAGGATGAGTTATCCTTGGAAATTCATAATGGCAGCTTGTCTCCTCGAGGGTAGTTCAGGTGACTGGGGCTAGGATTCCTTGGAGAATGAACAGGTGGTGGGAAAGTCCATCTTCCCCTCTAAGAAAGAGAAACACATGGAGTACTGTGTAGCTGCCATACCCCCAGGGTAAAGCTGCAATTATGAGTCCGAGTGACCTTGTATGATTTCCAAGTCAGCTTGCAAGCTTGCTTTTACAGTTCTACCCTTGGCAAAAGCAGACAGAATAGGACCAGCCCCCAAGTCCAAAACTGAGCCCCCCAAGCAGCCGACTATTCTACAGCCAAGATTCCACTTGTGTCCCCAGCAAGAGACATGGCTGTCTCATCATTTGGCCACTGCCTAAGCCGATGTTCCACTCCTGTGCTTTGCAGATTACCTAAGTAACTGGGATAGCATAGCTGCCCCTTCCCCTTACATTCTAGTCAGAGATTCCATTTCCATAATTCCTCCAAATTCTGGGGCAGCTTGTGAGGTAAAATTACCACAGCCACGGCTTTGGAATGAAAAGGAGGAGAAGCTACAGACAGCTGTGGTGAGTGTCCTTGTACATATGACCTTCCATATTTGTTCCATTCTCTCCTTTAAGTGACACTGCTATGTCTAGAAGAGTGTTAAATATTGAAGAAACACTGAAGTGTCTGGAGAAGACCAGCCTGTCAGCTCTGAGAACTGTTTTTGCTCAGTGGCTTGATGTAAATGTACCCATGTCCAGAGTCCAACCTTGAAGGTTCAGAAATTTGATCCTGTTAGTGCCCCAAAGTTAATGGGCCTCTGAAAGCTGACTCATGCAGAGGAGACTGAAATTGAAGGGGACAGAAGCCACATGACCATCAGGGGGTAATGGTGGCCCTAGACTCAAGCAAGGGGAGTTCATTTGGTGATCGGAAAGATGATGAGCTTGTCTCTCTTATCAGGGGGATATATATCTCAAGTGACAGTGGCTATAAAGGCAGGCCAGTGAGCTGTAAGTGTAGAGCCTGACCCTTGGCTGAGGTGAAGATCTAGCACACAGCTTCTGTGGCCCCGGGTCTGTCTACACTACACACGCCACCACAGCCAGGATATGCCAACAGATGTCACCTGAGCTCTGAGCTGATATTCATGTGTTTTTGAATTGCAGTGTTTTAGCTATGCACAGTGTTCTGTCCTTTTTGAAATAATATGAATTATAAAATGGATTAACTATGAAGAAGATCTGTGTGCTTTGCTTGGTCAACTGGACACAAGCTATAGTTATTTAGGGAGAGAAAAACCTCACCAAAGGAATTTCATCCATTAGACTCACCCGTAGGCAAGTCTGTGTGGTTATTTTCTTGATTAATGATTGCTATAGGAGGGCCTAGCTCACTATGGGAAATGCCACCCCTGGTCAGTTAGTCCTGGGCTGTATAAGAAGGCAGGCTGAGCAAACCCTGGGAGACCAGTCAGTAAGCAGAGCTGCTCTGTATCTTCTGCCTCAGTTCCTGTCACTAGGGTCTTGTCTTGAGTGTCTTCTCAGACTTCCCTTCAAATGCACTGTAAGCTATAAGCTGAAGTAAACGCTGCTGTGGTTGCTTTGGTCATGGTATTTATTATAGCAGCAGAAACCTAATCAGGACAATAAATTCAGCATGCAAGTATGAAGTTAGGGTATCTTGGGGTTTTTGTTGTGTAAGAATGTCTGATTTTAAAACTTATTATTTGAGAGCTGGATGTGGTTGGTACTCACCTGTTTAATCCTGGCATTCCAGAAGCAAAGGTAGGTGGATCTCTGTGAGTGGGAGGCTGGGCAAGTTTCAGTACAGCTTGGGATACATAGAGAAACTGTCTTTAAAAAACAAATCCTAAATATTGCTATTAGAGTCACTGACTTAAGATCCTAAACAAAGATGGTTAAATGAATTTTGCCTAGGGAACAGGGCAGAGTTTCTAGAATTTTCTACAGTGACCTAAACATACTTTTGCTAACTAAATAATTATGCAAAATGGATAACTTAATATTGGCAATTACAAAAATTCAACACCATCCACAGAAAAAAAGTTTCTGTATGTCTTGCATTCAGCTGAGATTTAATTTTGTAAGAAGTAATAAACACATTCAATTCATGAATATACAAATCTCTGTTGTCCTCAATAAATGGTAAAATTATAGTTATATCAAATAATAGTTTTTAGATAATTTATTTATGATTTATTATCAGTAAATGTTTGATTTGTGTACCTATTTTATAAATCTATAGGCTAGGTGTGACCTAGGTCTTCTGCAGAACCTTTTTCTCTAGAAGTCTCTAGGGACTGCAGATGCACAGCGTTTCTTGCAAATGGACGTGGTACATATGGTCAGATCACATCATAGAGCCTGATTTCCTTCTTCCTTCTTTCCTTCCTTCCTTCCTTCTTTCCTTCCTTCCCTCCTTCCCTCTTTCCTTCCTTCCTGCTTGTTTGGTTGGCTGGATTTTGCTGTTGTTTAAGCCTTACAGCTTTCTCTCATACTCAGTGGTCAGTACTCATCTGTACTGCATGGCATCCAGAAATGATTAGAGTTTTGAATGTGGAAAGAAAAGTGTAATGACTAAAGTGTAGGTGTTCTCGTGCCTCCTCATCTTCTCTATGCTTCCTGGACAACCACTCAGCACAGGCATGAGATGAGACAAACCTTCCATTGGTGTGGACAGCTTTGTCAAACCTGGTATCAACACACATCTCTGAGTTTCTATGTCTTTCACGGCAAATTTCCCAATGCCTTTGCTCTCCCAGGCCTGTGTTGCGAAGCCCACTGGATGGCCACACTTGTGAATGTTGGGGTTTTCTGGTGTCGCCACCTCAGGAGATGGGATTTGGTAGCTTTCAGATCGGTGTTGTGTAGAAGGTAGGAAAAATGGAAGCCTCTATGGTAAGGACCAGGCAGGTGGTCCACAGAGAGGAAATGTCCATTAGAGGAGACTTGAGTAGCCTTTTGCTATGCAACGCAAATGTCCTGCTACTAGAGTCTAGATACCTGTGGGGAAGCATAGATGTGACCACAGTTCACATTCCAGACAGCAGCTGAAATCTTGTCCGAGTAAACAGGATCTTCCAGTGGCAATTCCCTCTTCTTTCAATGTAGCTATGACACCAATGTAGTAGGACAATAGTGAACTGTACAGCTCTACAAGTAATGTAGATGGTGCCATTTGCTGTAAAAAACAAAATTAAGAAGTGAGCCTGGCAAGATGGTTTCGTGGGTAATGAAGCCTGCCGCAGCCTGAGCTCAGTCCCTGGAACCCACATGGTCGGAGAAGAGGATTAACTACTGCGAGTTGCCCTCTGACCTCCACACAACGTGATCACCATGCACATAGACGCGCACAAAGCAAACCACTGATTAAGGATGTTCTGTTGCTGTGTCACTCAGGAAGAAGAGATGACAAGCAAGATTGTAAGTTCAAAACTAGACTGCGCTACATAAAAAGACCCTGTCTCCACAACAACAACAAGACACAACGACCCCTAAAGGCTGGACGTGTAGTCAGGGGTAGAGCATTTACCCAGCATGTACTATGACTTTAGTTTAAATAGAAACAAAAATTACAAAGTGAAAGCAATTGAGAAGGAATTAACTGGGTATGGTGGAATGCTCTAGTATTACAGCTAAATGGAAAGCTGAGGCAAGAGGATTGCCTGAGGCCAGGAGTTCAAGACCAGACTGGATAAGAGGTTAAAGAGAGCTAGAAATCTGTCAGGAGTTGTTGGGGCTAAAGAATGGTAGAAATTTTTATTGTGTGATTAGGAAAGGGGTCTATGGTAAGATGCCATTTGAATGAAGGTCATAGCTATGGAGGGAATACCTGGTAGAGGGAAAGGCAGAGGCCTGAAGGCTTAAGCTCTTCTGGAAGACAAAGAGGTTGAGGTAGCTGAAGAACATAAGCAAGGAGAAGCGGCTGGAGGTAGGTCAGAGAGTGGGAAGTCAGACCTTTGGAGCGCTACAGAATACATTGAGAAACATTGGACTGGGGCTGGAGAGATGGCTCAGTGGTTAAGAGCACTGACTGTTCTTCCAGAGGACTGGGGTTCAATTCCAGCAACCACATGGCAGCTCACAACTGTCTGTAGTTCCAGTTCCCAGTTTCCGGCAAACAACAAGGCATATAAATTTTAAAAATTTAAAAAAAGAAAAAGAAAAACATCAGATTTATGGGTGTCATGAAAAGTCATCTGGACTACCTATTTTTCTATTGCTGTGCTAAAACATCATGTCCAAGGCTACTTAGAAAAAAACAGAGGGTTGGAGAGATGGCTCAATGGTTAAGAGCATTGACTGTTCTTCCGGGTATCTGAGTTCAGTTCTCAGCATCCACATGGCAGCTAACAACTGTTTGTACCTCCAAGATCTGATACCCTTATACAGTTATACATGCAAGCAAACACCAATTCATATAAAAAATAAAAATAATTTTTTTAAAAGAAAAGAATAGATTTATTCAACTTAACATTCCTAGGAGCCCTTCCTGCTGGTGAGGCAGGGGCGCCAGCAGCATACAGGACAGCTGGAGCTGAAGCTGAGTGCTCACATCTTGAACCGCAGACATAGGGCAGTGAAAGTAAACAGGGAACAGCACCTGACTTCTAAGTCTCAAAGCCTGGCCTCAGAGACATCTTCCTCCTACCCCAACTAGGGACCAAGAAGTCAACCATCTGAGCCTATCAGAGACTTTCTTATTCAAATCCATACCACCAAAGGATTGAACTCACCTATTATTGGGAGTCTGCTGCTGGGTGGCAAATAAGCTGCTTATTCATTCCATAGTGTTTAGAACCATTGGTTACTAAGTCAGGGATGTTAGTGATCACATGATCCACACTATGTGTGGTCATGGACTAGAGACTTGTTATTCCTGGAGCTTGTTAGACACAAAGAATCTTGGTTCTCTGCCTTAGATTTCCCAAGTCAGAATTTTCTTTTTCTTTTTAAATATATAATTTATTTTTATTTTGCATGCATTGGTTTTTGTCTGGTATATATATCTGTGTAAAGGTGTCAGATTCCCTGGAAATGAACTTACAGACAGGTGTGAACTGCCATACGGGTGCTGGGAATTGAACCCAAGTCCTCTGGAAGAGCAGTCTGTACTTTTAACTGCTGAGCCATCTCTCCAGCCCTGAGTCAGAATTTTCACTGAATAAGCTCAAACTCAATCCTCCAACAATCTCTGTCCCCTTTGCTATGATTTGAATATGTCCCCCAAAGGTTCACACATTAGAAACATGGAAAAAATGAGTGTTAATGGAGTTGGAAGGGGAACAGAACTAAAAGGTCATGAGTGTGGAGACCCGTGGTGGAGACACTGACTTCACAGCAGAGGTAGAGGGGCCTGAGCCACACTTTCACCCTGAGTTGGCATTTGAGGCCCTCTACCATGTTAGGGTGCAGCAAGGGCCTCACCAGATGCCAACACAATAACCATAGACTTTGAACTCTTCAGAAACATGACTTAAATTTACCCAACTGAGGCATTTAGTTGCACAACAGGAACTACAGTAAGCCACCCTTAATTCTATAAATAATTAAACCAAACGTCAGTCTGCAGAAGCAACTCGTTTGTACAAACACGTTGAGTGCACACCAGTGCTGTACCACCTACTGCTCCTCCTGGTGTGACAACTTATGAGAAAAAGGACTGACTTTGACTCATAATTTCAGTTCATCATGGCAGGGAAGACATGTCAGGATCATGGAGGCAGGAACATGAGTCTAGCGCTTCTCACATCCTGACAGATCAGGAAGTTCAGAATGAGGCATGCTGATACGCAACTGGCTTTATTTTTTTCCCTTTGTATTCAGCCTGAAACCTTAACTCATGACACGGGTGATGTCATCTAAGCTCAAGGTATGTCTTCCCTTCACACTGAAGCCTTTCTGCAAACACCATCAAGGGCATACCCAGAAGTGTGTCTCCTAGGCAGTTCAAATGCACAGTGAAGATCAAGCACCACAGAGGCTCAGGCTAGCCCCCTGGGCTGGCTCTGGAGAGCTGGACTTCCACTGCACCACATTATCTCACATGGTGATGAGGTCCATATCCTATTAATAGCCGTTACATTTCCTCAGTCAGTCAGTCAGTCATCACTAAAGCATCATCCACAGCAACATCTATCTCGTTGAAGACTATACTTCAGGAGATCAAGACCACGTCCATGTAGGCTACACTAATTTCAAAACCTGCCTTGAGTAATTCAGGGCTCAGCTGCAGTTATTTTCTCCTGTGTCTCTCATCAATACTGAGAGTTTTCTAGACACACCCAGGATGTTTAGGTGTGGTGACTCCTGAAATGTTTCTTCTTCCAGGAGGGAAAGAACACAAATGCCATTGTCTTGGCAGAAAAATCTCCCATAGGCTGAAGTAATTAGGGAAAAATGTCTGTGATGTACCACCCCAGGATCTTGGAGATTAGACACAGAAACCCAGGTCATGTCCCAGAGGGAAGAGTTGAGAGCGAAGACTATTTTCAGGGGTTGATAGGGTGAATGGCTGGAAGTTTCTACAATGGAAAAAAAAGACTGGGTTATCATCGCTGACCTTACTATTATTGTTGTTGTTATCAAAAACATGTAAATAGTGCTCTTAAATTATTGTTCCTTCAGAACAATAAAGGTGATAATGCGCACTTCTTTGGACGTTGCAGAACCAAAGAAAATGTCATTGCTCCCCAGCAGCTTGGTTCTGAGGAAGCGCTGATGATGGGATTCCAGCCATTCCAGGGCCAGGGCTGGGGCCAGGGTTAGCCTGTTCTCCCAGAGAGCTCTTTAAAGAAATGGTCTAGTACAATGGATGGGCACTTACAAAGAGAAGAGACCGGCTATTTCAGGAGTCAGATGGCAGACATGTAAGGAGAAAAAGAGAATGGAAGGGAGGATGGGGTGCTGCAGACCAAGAACTGGGGTGACCAGCGAGGTGGGAGAAAGAGCTGGAAGCTGACTGTGTACAATTAAACCCGAATGATGGTATTTGGGAAATGTGAAAATTACTAAATTTCTTCATTAACCAGGGATTTTAGTCCTGATGAATGCTCTGTCCTCCACGTTCCTTTATTGTCCATGGTGGTCCTACTGTGTGGCATTTAATGCTCCTCCAACATAGAGCTTTGAAGATAAACTTTCATCTTTATTTTCCTGACTTTACCTTCTGAGTCCAGGGAGTTCCCTCTCCGCTGCCACCTCTGCTGCAAAGCAGTGAGCTGGTCTGAGTGACCTTTAACATTCTCTTATGGTCTAAAAATCATTTCTCCTAAGAGACAAACTCAAGCCATCCATCTGCTTCCTTAGAAATGAGTGGGGCACGGCAAATCTGGTTGGTCTGGCTTGGTGATTTATGCCTGTAATCCCAGGGTTTGGAAGGACTGCTGTGGTTGGAAGCCAGCCTGGGCTACATAGCAAGTTCCAGGCCCTCCTGGGTTACAGAGTATCTGTAAACAACCTGTCTTCAAACAGCAGCAGCAACAAAAACCTTCTCAGGTTACTAATGTGAACCTTATCTACTTAATCTGCTCTAAATTTGTATCCACAAACTCGGAGACTCCTTTCTGAAAGCTGTAGGCTTTTCATGGCTAGCCAGTATCTTGACAAAGCAGACCCTGAATGGGAGACTGGAACAGTTGTGTAGCAGTTCCAGTGTAATTGACCCCACAATCTCAAAGGGTGTGGCACCATTAGGAGGTGTGGTCTTGTTGGAGGAAGTGAGTCACTGTAGGGGTGGGTGGCTTTGAGGTCTCTTTTCTCAAGCTTCACTCAGTGTGACAGTCAGTTGACTTCCTAATGCCTGTAAGATGTAGCACTCCGCTATTCAGCACCACATCTACCTACTCATGGCCATACTCTAGTCATGGTGATGTTGGACTTACCTTCTAAAACTGTAAGAGAGCCTTCTCAATTAAAGGTTTTCCTTATAAAATTTGCTGTGGCCCAAACCACACTTTAATAAAAATACAAGGGAAAGGCACTCTTAATTTTCTGGGTGTTGGTTTGTTTGTTTACCACTAAATGGGATTTTGAAGCCATGAAATCACTATGCTACTATGTATATGGGCTGCTTAAAGTTCTCTGTCCTTTTGTTTAATGTGATATGTCATTAGTGGTTTTAATTGTTTTTTTGTTTTGTTTTGCCCCAAAGGAGAATCACTCTGCATTTCCTTCCCTGCTTACCATTACTTTCTCTTTCCTTCCTTCCTTCCTTCCTTCCTTCCCTCCTTCTTTCTTTCTTTCTCCCTTTCTTTGAAAGAACTTAACCTGAAGAGAAAATCAGTATTGTGATCTGTGTTGTTTCTTAGCTTTCGACACTGATCGCTGCTTTTGCAGTCTGAGTGGAAAAGTTTGTTACCTTTATTTTGATTATTTCTATTACAATTCTATTTTTTTAAACTATAAGCCCCATTTTATTTTTCCAAGGTGTTTTTTTCCTTCTGTCTTTATGTAGCCACAGCTTTACATGAACTTTGGTGGAGGTCGTGGTGCAGCACCAGCAGGTCTAAATAGTGGCAGGGGTGTTCCGTCCCTGCAGGCTGCACGAGACCAATTCCTAACGACTTTGCTATGAATAGCAAAGCTCACACAATAATGAAGCTTGACATAGAGTTTGGGAAGCACATAAGCATCAAAGACACTTGCTTCAGATATGTCCCTGACAGCAGCAGCCTCTACAATATTCTGGATGACGAACTTCTTAATGGCCTTGTCCTTGGGCACGCACCGGGTAAAGTTCGTGTGGCAAACTGGCTGCACATGGCCACGGCCCTTTTTGGCATGACCGTTGTTTCTTCTTTTTTTGGTCATCTTGGAGCCAAGACCTGAAAGAGCTAATTTTTTTCTTTTAAGTAAAAAAGCCAATAGACTATCATGGGTAAAGTAAAAGATAAATAAAATTGCCATGTGTTGCTGAGTCCTAACAGTTCCCTGGGGGGAGGGATTGAGAAGACACAAGGCCAACAACACAGACACTGTAAGTCAGGTGAAAAGCAAATGTTAACTCCTTTATTCAGCAATGAGGAGAGCCTTATTTGCCCAGGCTGTGTCAGAATCCAATGACTTTGTACAGTTGCCCCTCATTGGCTGGGTGTGATCAAGATCTCTGACAGGACCTGCTGCTAGACCCTCAGGCAGACTCCAGATTGGCTCATAAGGAAGTAGTTTATGTGCATGCCTTGTCAACTGGCTTGAGCCAATTTCCTGTACCCTATGGGCCTCTCCTACTACAGCCACAGTCATGGTGTCTCTTCACAGCAATGGAGACCCTAACTAAGACACCTTCTAGAATTAGACTGCATAGCAGCCCTCTGGGGTCTGAGCAAGGCCTGCATGCTATAGAAACAAGACCAGATTTTACCAGACAGAATCCCAGTGGGCATCAGGTGCTGGATTAATTGCTTTTATATCACTGTGCCCACGAGTCTGACAGAAACAATGTGAAGGAGAGAAGTCTGACTTTGCTCAGTTTGAGAGTGTGTGGTCTTTCCTCCATCCTTCCTCAATGTCACCATGGTGCCCATGAATGTCTTGGCAGATGCTCTCCAAAGCATCAACAATGCAAATTAGAGAGGCAAATGCCAGATCTTCATCAACTGTGCCCCAAAGTCACACTGTCCAGTTCCTGAATCTTTTGGAGAATCTGAAATCATTGATGACCACAGCCCTGGGAAAATCATTCTGGACCTCAGAGGCAGATTGAATAAATGTGGAATGATTCACTTATGGTTTCATGTGTGGCTCAAAGGCCTAGAAAAACAGCCAAATAATCTGTTCCCATCCTGTCAATTTGTCATGAAACTAAAATATAAAACACATTAAAAATAACAACAACAACAACCTGAGTAGGGTTGGGGGAGTGTTGCTTTCTTCCTTACAGTTGTGTCGAGCATCACAGTGTCAGGGGTGTGTGCTAGAGGACAGGTAGTCACATCATAGCAGAAGGAAACAGAGCATGACAATGCAGGGGGACACAGATAATATATTCCCAACAACTTACCTCACTGACCTACTTTCCCAGGAAACTCACTCCATTAGTTTCCACCACCTCCCAAAATAGAGTCAGCGGTTAATAACCAAGGTCTCACATATCCAAGCCATACCGTTGTATCAGTGGCCTCTAAAAGATTTGTGAGTCTCTCAAAATACAAAAATGCATTTAGTCATGTCTAAGAGTCTCAATCTTAATAGTTACAACATCTGTTTGAATTGATATTGGCTCTTGGCTGTTGAACCAATTTAAAATAGACTGTTGAACCTATTTAAAAAAAAAATTACATAACTCCCAAACACATGGCACAAAGTATAACATTCTATTCCAAAAGGGAGAAATGAGGTAACATAAAGAAAGATGGGACCAAGGTAAGACTGAAACATAGCAAGGCAAATATTAAATCCTGGGGCTGGAGAGATGGCTCAGCGGTTGAGAGCACTGACTGTTCTTCCTGAGGTCCTGAGTTTGCTTCCCAGCATCCACATGGCAACGAACAACTGTCTGTAATTCCAAGATCTGACATCCTTACATAGATAATACATGCAGGCAAAACACCAACTAACATAAAATAAAAACAAATATTTAAAAAAGAGCAAATATTAAATCCTATAGCCTTATATCTGGTGTTCAAGTCATGTGATGTCTTGATGAACTTCACTGTTCTGGAACATCTATGTCTTCATGGTCTTGCCTTTGGCAGTCCACATGGCTTCTTTCTTGAGACGGTTTCATTTATTGCCAGTAGTAATGTTCCCCAACACTCTATATTCCTGGCATCTCTGGCACCTGGGGTTGCCATTGAACCCTAAGCTTTACCCTCAAAGCTTAATACATCATTCTCTGAGGGGCTTGTCACAGGGACTCAGACCCTGTACAATACAGTCTTAACTTCTAGGCTTCTCCTTCAAAAATCATGGTGGAGACATGACTCTGACCCCAGCTCTGCACATCATATGCCTCTAACAGCCAGTAATGTACGGACAATACCAAGGTTTGCCACCAGCTTGAACAGTAGGTAGACCCACTCTGGCCACAGTGACAGCAGCCCACACAGTACCTGTGTAGCTGAACCTGGGAAAATAGAAGATATATGAGAACAAGGTACTCTGGTAGTTATGGATTCTCAAGGGAAATTTTCAAATGAGTTAACAGCTTTAGACCCTGGAGTCTGTGAATGATCTGGCCAACTGTGGAGGTCCTTCAAGACATTGTCTTACTGGCCTAACTAAAGGTGTTCAGTTTCTCTTTAAATTTTTTATCTTGTTTATTTGCAAATAGATAAATCTTAGGATTTGTTTATTTTATGTGTAACAATGTTTTTCCTGCATGTATGTATGTGCACCACATGTATTCCTGTGACCTCAGGGTTTAGAAGAGGACACAGGGAACCTGGAACTGGAGTTACAGATGGTTATGAGCCACCATGGGGGTCCTGGAAATCAAACGCTGGGTCTCTTCAAGAACAGGAGCCCTTAACCCCTGAGCCATCTCTCCAGCCGATTATTTATTTTATTTGAATGTGTGTGTCTGTGTGTGTGTCTCTGTGTCTTTGTCTGTGTGTCTGTGTGTCTGTGTGTGTGAGTGTGTGTGTGAGTGTGTGTGT
>PVIH01008996.1:0-21270 GCA_004025045.1 Sigmodon hispidus | reverse complement strand
TGCTCCATAAATGCAGGAAGATGGACAGGATGCATGGGGAGAGGCAGCAGACAGAGACACTTAGGCTGTTTCTATGTAGAAGGACTCTATTATTATAATGACAGAGTAGAGATGGAGAGTGGGGGGGAGGGAGGGAGGAAGAGAGAGAGCTCCCTGGAGGAAAGAAGCAAGAGCAGGTGTTGGGAGGCAGGAATTCTTCTTAAATGGGGTTTGACATCGGAACTCAGGGCAGGGTGTGGCTTCGGAAGCTAGAACAGAATCCTAACGATCAGGCTTGCACACTGAGTGCTTCTACACACTGAATCATCTTGCTGGTCCTTGGTTCCTCTATAACATTACTAATCCATCAATTATGCTCTATCTACCTTTCAACTCTGCTTTTATCTACTTTTCTGCTCTGCTTTTTCTCCTGATTCTCACTATGAATCTGGCTAAAAGCAGCCAAAAATAGCTGTGTCAGAGCCCCAATCCTATGCTGTCTTGACATTTCCTCCGCCACATTAATTGACCCTACTACCTTAGCTTCCCATGGTTTCTCTATAGGGGCTAAATGTAGATCAGTTCTTTGACAGACTGTGATACAAATACCCTCCTGTCTGATTTCCAGCATAGCCCTCATCCACAGGAAACCTCAGGGCAGAGACTTCATTCATTGTTCACATTTCCATCATGAGTCTCAACTTCCGATTTCCCACCACAATTTCCCTCTGAGTGCTGCTGATAAAATTTTAGAATGTTCTAACCCACATCACCAAACCCTTCCAAGTTCTTTGTACAAACCACATCTCAAAGCCTAAGTGTTAGGATTTTGTGCATATTTTGGTATGGTTTGCATTTACCCAATTATCTGCTGGCAGATTTCTATGAATGCATGGGAACAGGGCAGAAAGCAGCAGCAGATAGACAGCAGGAGACACTTGAAGCTGTTTCCATGTAGAAAGGAGCTTCGTTGTCAGATGAGTATGGTTATGATTAACAGAGGGGTTATGATTATAACAGCAGAAAAGGGAAGAACAAAGAGAAAAGAAGAAAAGGGAGAAGAACATTGGAGAGGTCCAGAAGAAACAGGAGAGAGAGACAGAGAGAGAGAGAGAGAGAGAGAGAGGCACATGGGAACCTTGCTTTAAATGGGGCTTGACAGGGGCTGGAGAGATGGCTCAGTGGTTAAGAGCACCGTCTGCTCTTCCAGAGGACCCGGGTTCGATTCCCAGCACCTACATGGCAGCTAACAACTGTCTGTAGTTCCAGTTCCAGGCAAACACCAAGGCAAATAAATAAATAAATAAATAAAGTTTAAAAAAATAAATAAAATAAATGGGGCATGACATCACAGCTCAGAGGGCATGGCTTTAGAGGCTAACACTAAGTGTTCTTAGTCACAACTTAGACATTTCCGAGGTATCAACTTCTAGCGCCAGTTTTCTGTGTTAGTCACCTTTCTCACTGTGATGACAGCTGAGGAGACAGTCTAGATTCAGGATAATGGTGTATGCCTGCAACTCAGCATGGGGAATGTAAGCGAAAGGAGGTCAGAGGCTTTAGGGCACCTGTGACTACCCCGTGAGTTTGAGGCCAGGCTGACCTACATGAGACGCTGTTCAAACAACAGCTACCACTAGGGGAAGGAATTTATTTTGGCTTACGGTTCTAGAAGATTCAGTCCTTTCCTGGGAGGGGAAGTGCAGCCAAGTGGAGAGGTTCACAGTCCAGCGAATGGAGTAGGTCACATAACAGTGAGCCAAGAAACAAAATGATGCTGTAGCCCAGCTGGATTTTTTCTTTTTCTTTTTTATTCTTTCCAGGTTACCAGCCTATAAGATGTTGCTCCTCACATTCAAAGAGGGCTATTCTCTGTTAGTCCTTCCAAGATACATCATTACTAGCACACCCAGAGCTGTACCTCAGTCTCCTAATTCTAAATCCAGTTAAGTTAACAACGAAGATTAACCATCATAGATGACAACTCAAAAGTGTGTGAGAGCTAGAAGGTGAAAACCAGAGGAAGAGACTGTTTGCAAAGGCATGAATACTAGTTAAGGAAGCAATCTGGCAGAAATAGATGAAGAGGTAGAACCGGACAGGAACATTTGAGAACTGGAATCAAGGAAGAAGGGTCTCCGTTCTGAGGTCAGAGCCACAGACATGTAAGGTCAGCAAACAGGGATATGTGGAGAGGGAAGCGGGGTACAGAGGAGAAGAAACATGGCAACCCCGATCTCTTGCCAGAGTCTCGAATTAGTTCTGACCCTGCAGGCACTCAGGAGAGCAGAGATCCTGGTGATGCCACCGTGGGAAGCACGGAAGGCAAAGAGTGGGAGAGGAAATGGATGAGTCGGGGTCTCCCCATGTCTTTCTCCCCATCTGTATGATAAGGGGTGTGAATGGTGCTGACTTAACTGTGTATATCCCCAGTGAACGTCCCAGTAGGGTTGACTGCGGCCGTGATAAGGATGCTAGCATCGTTATCTTAGATTTCTGTGACTGTGACAATGTCTGGTGCCTCTGAGCATCTGAAGGAAAAGGGCAACCTCTCTGCAGCTTGCACACACAGATCTGGGGCCTGGCCTGCTTTCTTCGATGAGTGGTGGTAACTCAATCCCAACTAGTTTCAATCTGTCCAGGAAGAGTCGAAAGAGTGGGATAAAATTAGACCACAGAGTTATTGTGCCTCAGCCAATATTTTAAAGACTTGATTTTTAACTTGACCTTAACCCTCCATTCTTGCATAATCACACATTCCCTGTCCTCGGGTTGACCAGCTCTGCAGATCTTGCACTTGTGTTCATGTGTGTCCCCCGCCCCCACCAGCTATGAATAGTTGGTGTGCACAATGGCACTGGGTGTTGGGCTGTAGTCAGTCCCCACTCTGCCAGATACCATCACTGTCCAAACAAAGTCAGTTATGTGAAAACACTCGCTATTCCTCCTGGCTCCCTTTGGAATGCATTGCTCTGACTGCAGACACAAAGCAGTAATTTATAAGCAGCGTGAGCTGGTGCAGAAAACAAGACACAAATCCCAGAAAATGAATATGACATGGCAGAGCATGAAATTCAGAACTGTAAACAGGGGATAGATGGATCAGAAATGAAATGACATTTCAAGATTAATATACATGAGTGTTGAGGGCCCGGAAACCAGACCTTAGCTATTCTTTTATTTATCTGCACACTTGAGCTCAGTAAAGAATTGTTCTCAATAAATTACTTTACTTGGGCATTTTAAAAGGTGCTTAAACAAATGTGCATTGGTTGTTCTTTTTAGTACTTTTTTGTTTTTTGTTTTTAAGGAAGAGAGAAAGCTGAGCTTGGTGGCAAAGCCTAAAGTCATTTGAGAAGTAGAAGCAGGATAATCTAGCAGTTCAAGGCCAGCCTCGGCTACATACCAAGTTCAAGGACAGCTAGGCTATGTGAGATTTCTACAAAAACAAACAAACACCAATACAGGAAGCATTATTTATTTATTGGTTTTTCAAGATAGGGTTCCTCTATTTATCCCTAACTGTCCTGGAACTCACTCTGGAGACCAGGTTGGCTTTGAACTCACAGTGATCTACCTGCCTCTGTCTCTCACCGTCTGCTCAGAAACCTTTATTTTTATTCTGTTGTATAGTATTATTTCCAAACTATGAATTTTAGTTCATTAATTCATGATAATAATTTAATAACATATTGTCAGAATTAAAAAAAACAATAACAACAGAATTAAACTTAAGCACCACAGTTTATTTCCCAAAATTAAGTGTTGAATCTCATGCATGCACACAAATTAAGGATTGGATATAAGATGTACTCATGCCCATGGATCTCAGTGCTCAAGAGCTGGCTGGATTTCAGGGCACTTGGTACTTGTCCCATTATGTTTATTAATCCTTTAAGTGGCCTCTTTTAGACAGTTGTCCTGTCTAGACTTGATATTCTCCTGTGTACAGGGACGCATTTGCACTGAATAATCCCTAAGCCTTTTATTCCCGGTTTTATACATTTGTGTTGAGTTCCTATGCACCAGTTGTGAAGCACCAGGGGCTTTGCAGCCAATAAAACAAAGACCTAGGCCAGCAGGATGGCTCAGCAGGCAACTGATGCTCAGCAGTGGAACCTGATGACCTGAGATCAATCACCAAGACCCATTTGGTGGAAAGAGAGAACCAAGCGGCACAAGTTATCCTCGGATCTCCACACAACTACCATACTATGTACGCACACATACAAAAACACACACACACACACACACACACACACACACACAAATACATACATAAATAAATCAACACACGAATAAAATGTAGTAAAACTAAAGCCTTGCTCTCCTTGAACTTTTACTTCTGTAGAGGGGCAGTGACCAGCAGGAAAGAAGTAAACATGTGATGTGTTGATAGCATGTACTTTTCTAGTCTAGCAGGGGAAGAGATACTCCATAGGGCTACAAGACTCTTGAAACAATGGACTTTGAAAGCTTAAAAATGCTGTAAGGATCCCACATTGGAAAAGAAGAGAAAGTCCTAATCCAGACAGAAACACACAAAGAAAATTGTATATCTACACAATGGAATCTTTTTCAGCCATAAAAAGAACGAAGTTATATCATCTGCAGGAAAATTGAAGATACTTATATTGAGTGAATTATATTAAGCCAGTTCCAGAAAGATGAATGTTGTGGACCAGTGAGATGGCACAGTGAGTAAAAGCAGTTGCTGCCAAGACTGACTACCTGAACCTGAACTTGATCTTTGGAATCTACATAGTAAGAGACTTAGTTCGTTGGCAGTGGCACATGCTTTTAATCCCAGCACCCAGGAGGCACAGGCAAGAGGATCTCTGAGCTAAACACCAGACTGGTCTACAGAGGGAGTTTGAGGCTGGCCAGGATTACACAGAGAAACCCTGTCTCAAAAACCAAAAACAAACAAACAAAAAAGGAAAGAACCTTCTCCTTTGCGCAGTTCTCTGACTTCCAAGTGTACTCTGCAGCATGTGTCCACTCAAAAACACAGAAAAAAAAGTACATGAAAAAAGCAAAGATGGGGGCTGGAGAGATGGCTCAGAGGTTAAGAACACTGACTGTTCTTCCAAAGGTTCTGAGTTCAATTCCCAGCAACCACATGGTGGTTCACAACCATCTATAATGTGATCTTGTGCCCTCTTCTGTATACTGTATACATAATAAATAAAACTTTTTTAAAAACCCAAACACCCTTGGGTCACAATGGTAGAATCGAGGGGTCAAGACACGTCTTTTTGGAGCTTAGGGATAGCTCACCAGAAAAAGCACTAAGGGCCAGAGTTCAGATCACAGCACCCTCATAAAGCTGGATGCAGCAGCCACACCCTCCAGCCCAGTGGGAAGCAAAGGAATCCTCAGTAGGTCATGGGTCAGCTAGCCTCTCATCTACAGTGTCAACAAGAAATCCTGCCTCAGAAAAGATGGATAGTGAGGGCTGTTACGTTAGTCTCTAAAGCCATGCCCTCTGAACTCTGACGCCAAGCCCCATTTAAAGCAAGGTTCCCACATGCATCTCTCTCTCCTTTTATCTTCTCTTGGGAACCCCCCCCCCATTTCTCCTTTTCTCTTTCTTCTTGCCTTCTCTGCTATTATAATCATAACCTTTCTGTTAATCATAACCATATTCATCTGAAAATAAAGTTCTTTTCTACAGAGAAACCGCATCTCCTGCTATCTGCTGAGTTCCTGCATCCATAGAAATCCACCAACAGATAACCAGGTAAATATGAACCATACTAAAAATATGCACAAAATCCTAACACTGACACCTAAGACTGTCCTGTGACCTCTTTATGTACAGGCTACAGCCCCCCCCACATTCACAGACACCACTACTATAAATGGGGTTTCTGATTCCTAGAAAATTGTAGATTTATACCAGGGGAAGAAGAAAAAGCTATAAACACTTAGGCCTTAAACACGAGCTATTGACATTTTAACATTCTTTTTTAAAATGTCTTTATATAAAAAAATATTGTTACTATGTTAGCATTCCTCACAGCAAATGCTAACTGCTGGAATATGTGGCTGCTCACTCAGACTCCAAGAGTCTACCTTTCTTTTCCCATGTTCCCACCGTGTTTCTCATTTTCCCATTTATATTTTAGAGAATGAAAAATTGAGAGACTGGAAGAAGATCCAAGGCTGACCTCCAGGGATCTCCAGTGAATAGAGCCCCAGAAAATAAGAGAGAATCTACAAATATTATTTAACTATTATCCTTTTCAGATGTTGCTATACGAGCAAAGAAAAATCAAAACAATATATGGAACATGTCTTGAAATGATTAGAATGGCTTATCAACTAATCATTACTAAATTTATCTTGCTTTTCAACATCTCCTTTGGATGCTTCATACCTGGGTGCTGTGAGGTCAAACAGATATAGATACCGATTGACTTGGGTTCCTCCTTGTTGTGAAAAACATGGGGAAATTAAAACTTTGTTGCTTTGAGTACATGTTCAAACTGGAAGAAATTGGTCTCCAGGGCTCCAAGGCAGCTCTGTGCTCCCTGGGGACCCTTCACACTGGATTTCACCAATTGCCACTGTGCTGTGGTCTGAAGCATCTGTTGCTGAAGAGTAAGCGCCTGCCAAATCCTCAGCTCCCGGGGGACTTCTTCTCTTCTGTGAAGGTGGCAGAAACTAGGCTTGGTTTGATGTCTTTCCAGGGTTTTCTCTGGCTTCAAATTCCAAGACCATGTTCTCAGAATCATAAACAAACACACCTGTGTCTTTCCACAATGTCAGCATTTATTGAATAAATATAAATTCGTAAGGTGCTGTGGTTTCATTAGCAGCCACTTGCCAAGTGGTCTTGCTTTCTTTGAAATCCCTTTGCCAAGGAAAACACAAGTTCTTTTATCGCAATCTTAATTACTAACATTAATTCTCAGATTGCACATTAAATGTGTGTGTGTGTTTGTGTGTGTGACAGATGGTTGTAAAAAGTTAAGAAACCACTGCAGAGTTCAAGAGGCTTCCGAGGCAGGGAAGCTGTTAACAATGCAAACAGCAAATCTCTGGAGATAAGGTAAGAAAACTGAAGGCTGCAGTTGCTGCCACTATTGTAGGGCTGACCTGTAGGGTCAGAGTCAAGCTGGTGGAGCGAGGTGTCATTGGGCGATAGAAACGAAGGGCAGGGCCATGCCTGGGCAGGGAGATGATGTCAAACAGGATAACGGCAAATGGTAATTTAAGTTAGACAGCTCAACAGTAGGCGCTGCACAGAGCTAGTCCCTAGGACATGTAGGAGTTCTCTGTAAGTTCTTTCACTTGCGCGCGCGCCGCACACACACACACACATACACTGAACAGTTGGTTGATGGGGCTCTGGCCTTTGCAGTGTTAAGTTCAAAAGCCTCTCGGGGTCAGAGTGAGGGAGGAAAGTTGCACTCTTTGCTTAGTCCGATGAGTCTGCTAAGTTCTCAGTCCTGTTGTTCCTGATGTGATTTTAGGATGCTCATATTGATTTTACACTACTAATCTATAATACGTTTATGAGTAGCATCCTTTCTGTTCCCAGGATTTATCAGTCTGTGCCACCTGAGTGATACCAGACAGATGGTACCATCTTCATAAGCACACCAAAATGTAGTCATTTCCTTTTTTTCTCCCTTTTTTTGACACAGGGTTTTGTCTGAGTAGCCATGGCTATCCTGAAACTCACTTTGTAGACCAGGCTGGCCTCGAACTGCTGAGCGCTGGTATTAAAGGTGTGTGCTGACACCAGCAAGCATTATTTTCTATTCATAAAATTGACTCAAAAGTGTTTATAAGCTGGAGTCTTTCTTGCTGGCCAGTTTTGCTCTGTTTTGTTTTTGCTGACTTAATACAAGCTAGAGTTATCTGGGAAAAAGAAACCTTAGCTGAGAAAATGCCTCAATCAAATTGGTCTGTGGGTAAGCCTGTGAGGCATTTTTTTTTTATTGATTAATGTGGGAGGGTCCAGTATGCTGTGGGCAGTACAACCCTTGGACAGGTAGAACTGGGCTATATAAAAAAGCAGGCTGAGCAAGCCATGGAGGGTGTGGTAGTTTGAATGTATTTAGCCTCCATAAGTTTATAGAGGGTGTGGTCTTGTTGGAGGAAGTGTGTCATTGTGGGGGTAAACTTTGAGGTCTTCTATGTTCAAATTACCCCTAGTTTAGTTCACTTCCTGTTGCCTTTGAATCAAGATGTAGGATTCTCAGCTCCTTCTCCATCACCATGTCTGAACTATAAGCCAGCCCCAGTTAAATATTTTCCTTTATAAGAGTTTCCTGGTCATGGTGTCTCTTCACAACAATAGAAACCCTAACTAAGCAGAGGGCAAGCCAGTAAGCAGCATTCCTCCTGGTCTCTGCTTTAATTCCTGCCTTGAATTCCTGCCCTGACTTCTCTTCATGAAGGACTGTGTTAGGATGTGAAATAAACTCTTCCATTCTTCCATAGTTGCTTTTATTAGTGGTAGGATGGTATTTTGTTTGTATGTAAAACAGGCCAGAGACCTGTAGCTGAAATTACAGTGAAAGCAACTGTAATTATTTTATTGAATGGATATGATTTGCCTGTCAAATTCCCTTTTAAACATTTATGACTTTTGATAGAGTGCCTTGCAGTAAAACAGGATTCTTAATGAGATGAGCTTGCCCAGCCTTGTAGGTCAGCATAGAGACAGCCTGTCTCACCTTGAGCAAACAGCTTCAGGACAGAGACACCGTAGAAGAGAAATATGGGCTACAGATGCCACGCTAGCCTTGTTCCCAGGCCTGTCACCCTGCCTTATAGAGGGTCACAGCCAGCTTTTCCCCTTGCAGACTCCTCCGTTTCCCTTTGGGAGAGAGGCTGCCCCTCACTGTGTGCACTAATAAATACAATTCCATCTGTTGAAGGTCAGACTCTGGTCTCTTTCTGATGTCTTAGAAAACTAAAGAAAACAAGGTCCAGGACAGCTGGGGATATGGGGATACATAGTGAGGCCCTGTCTCAACAAAACAAAACAAAATAATAGACAAAACAAACAAACATACTGGACATGAATTCCTTACCTTGAACCCAGTCAGAAAGTTGCTGGTAGCACCCAGAACACCATGCTACTGTTGCACCAGTGGGTATATCTGGCCTAGCATTTTGATAGTGTAGCTCACAGGGCCCTTGACAAAGTAGATCAATTGTTCCCCTCCAAGTAGCCTGCAAAGTGTCCTCTGGCCAGTAAGGAGGGGTCATGTGGGAATGTCTTTCTGTATGCTGTGAATATCATGCTTTAAATAAAGGAACTGTTTTGGCCTATATCAGGCACTGTAGCAGTAGGCAGGAAATCGGAGCATAGGTAGAAGGAGGAGAGTGAGACAGAGACGATCCAGCTGCCCATGATGCAAGATGTAACACAATAATAGGTAAGCCACAGGCCAGGTAGCAGGGCAGATTAATGGAAATGGGTTGAATTAAGATGAAAGAGCTAGCTGTCAATGTGCCTGAGACATAGGCCAAACAGCATGAAATTAATATAAGCGTCTATGTCTTTCTTTTTTTGTTTTAACTTTTATTTATTTGCCTTGGTGTTTGCCTGGAACTGGAACTACAGACAGTTGTTAGCTGCCATATGGGTGCTGGGAATTGAACCCGGGTCCTCTGGAAGAGCAGATGGCGCTCTTAACCACTGAACCATCTCTCCAGCCCCTACGTCTATGTCTTTCATTGGGACTTTGGGTCTGCTGGTCCAGATAAGCAGCGGCAGCAGATCTGAGCTATAGAGCTAGGCGGGCCAGAAACCTCATGTTATAGAGGGGCTTCTGGTTTCTCCACATCTGAAAATCAATGCACTTGATGTCTTCGACAGTCAGAGCTTTCCATCTAGTTCTTTTTACCATTTTGGCCTCGAGAGCTAAATAGTCATATGGAGGTAGGCCACTCTCAGCCATCAACCAAACTGTGTCTTTGGAGGATACCTTTCTCCTCTCACGCAGAATGCCTTCCTCTGAACCCTAACGGCAGTCTTTATTCTCCAGATGCTTTTCTATGTCAGAAAGGCACTCAGAGGTTAGTATTAAAACACCCAGGTAATGAAGCCTTTACATGGAGAGTAAATGGGACCTGTGCAAGCTCACTGTCATCTAGTCCAAGAGAGCTTTGGTTGATCTGAGCAATCAGCAGCTGGGGGCTACTAGAAAGAAAAAAAAAAAACATTAACTAGGCCCAGTAGAGAATGAAAAGAATCCATTCCTATATCAACCATTTCTTCAAAAGAGCTATACTGAACGATAGGACATATGGAAGGCATTTTTTTTTAAATCTAGTTTTCTATAATTTACACTCATGTTCCATAATGTCTTTTGGTTTCTTATCCTGGGACACTGCCATAGGGCTGTAATGTATCTTCCCACCCACTGTGGGCTCAGTGGAGCCATCCCAAGCCCTCTGCCTGGCACAGGGCCAATCAGGAGCTTTGCCTATGCTTCCAGATGGCTCCCAAAGACTGAGTCAGAACAGGTACCAGGGCTGCAGCTGCGGATACCGCTTTTTCTTCAGCTACCCCTGGTTGTTAACAGAGCCCTGACCTAGTTTAATAGTTTCTATTCCAAATATACTGTTAAAAATAACTTTGGTTTTTCAAGATAGGGTTTCTCTGTGTGGCCCTGGAATTCACTCTGTAGACCAGGTTGACCTTGAACTCAAGAGATCCTCTTGCCTCTGCCTCGAGTGCTAGAATTAAAGATGTGTGTCACTACCTTCAAATAACGACTTTTAGTATTTTTGTCCATATGGGTGGTTTTTATACCTGCAAGTCTGTGCACTATATGCCTTTGGAGGCTGGAAAAGGGCATTGACTCTCCTGGGATTGTAGTTACCGATGGTTGTGAGCTGCCATATAGGTTACAAGTATATAACCCAGGTCCTCTGGAAGGGCAGCCAGTGCTCTTAACCACTGAGGAATCTCTCCAGCTCTCCAGTGTATTTATTACAAGAATGAAAACATAGCTTCTCTGTAAGGGGTACCGGTCAACTCTCTGGTTCACTCTTTTTTGTCTGAACTGCTTTGATTATCTATGCCTTATAACAAGTGTGCTTCAGGCTTTAGATCCTTCCAGAATCTCACTAGCACAGAACTTGACTTTCTGTCAGTCTCCTCATTAAGAACTCACTAAGCTCAACATAAATCTTACTGCATTTTCTTTTGAATGACCCAGACCGACCTCTGTGCTCTGCCTTGCCTTCCCCTCCTCCAGACCACTTTATACTTTGTAGATTTGACCTGCTGGCCTACAGCACTCAGGCCTTCTAGAGCCTCTCCTACCTTATTAATGTCTCATTCCACCAGAGCGCTCAGCAAAGCCATTAGAACCCCTTCCCGGTCTCGAGATCCCTTATGAATTTACTTCTGGAGAACACAATCCTATTTGGTCCATGAACTGGGCATCAAAGATAGACTATTTTGCTGGGTGGTGGCACAAGCCTTTAATCTCACCACTCAGGAGGCAAAGGCAGGAGGATCTCTGAGTTTGAGGCCAACCTGATCTATAGAGTAAGTTCCAGGACAGCCAACACCACACAGAAAAACTCAGAGTTAAAAAAAAAAAAAAAAAAAAAAAAAAAAAAAAAAAAAAAAAAAAAAAAAAAAAAAAAAAAAAAAAAGATAACTTGTCTCGCACAGTGAGAATAAGAATGGCCCCGTAGGCTCATAGTTCTAAATGCTTGGTCATCAGGGAGTGGTACTGCTTGAGAGGGACTAGGGGGCGTGGCCTTGTTGGAATAGGTGTGGCCTTGTTGGAGAGAGTATGTCACTGGGGATGAGCTTTGGGGTTTCAAAAGCTCAATACAAACTCTCTCTCTCTCTGTCTCTGTCTCTGTCTCTCTCTTCTCCTTCTCTCTCTCTCTCTCCCTCTCTGCCTCTCTCCTCATGCTGCCTGCTGATCCATATGGAGAACTCTCAGCTACCTCTCCAGCACTGTGTCTGCCTACACTCTGCCATGATGATAACGGACTAAACCTCTGAATGAAAAGCCAGTTAAATGTTTTCCTTTATAAGAGTTGCTGTGGTCATGGTGTCTCTTCACAGCAATAGAACATTAACTAAGACAGACACCTAATCTCTTTAGTAATGTCTGTTCTTCTTCTAATGTCTTCCAGCCCCTGATATTCACAGAGATCTCAGCAACTGGCCATCTAATGCCTCTAATGATGCCCAAGTCCATCAGAGACTGATGTTGCTTGCACTGCCTCAGACTGTTTAACCTTTGCTTCAATACAGGAGTGGTCTTTCTGCTACTCACTCAGCTCTGGCCCCATAACCCACAGCCTCACAAACCAGGCCCTGAGAAGCCTTCTCATTTCTTGCTTAGAAGTCCCTTCCAACTCAAGCATTTCAAAGACCGAATGTTCAGACTAAGGTGGTGTCCTGCACTGGGACATTATTAAAGTCCCCATGTGCACACAGAGTCACAGGCTTTCCTCCACATCACAAAGGTCTCATATCATTTCAACCTCACTTTTTCTCCATGTGCTGCCTGACTCTTTACATAGGTTCCAAATGTTTGACTCCTAGAAGGGGCTTTTGAATGTAGATCTAAGTTTTATTCTTGTCCCATTTTCCCTTCAAGCAGAAGAGGCATCAGGCCAGAATCTCCATCTCATCTCTTTTCATCTGTGTTGGGCTCTTTTGAGGCCTGGGGGGGTTGAGGCCCAGTGTAAATTCCTAAGTCTTCCTAGAGTTTGGCTACCTGTCTCTGGCCATAAGCTCCACATGTGGTTGGCTCAGGACCGCCTCTGCCTAGCCTCTGCTAACATACTATGGGCCATTTTTCCCCACCCTACTTACCCCATCCCAAGATTCCCACTCCCCTCTCACAGCCCTATATAAGCCCCAGACTTAAGCAATAAAGTGAGTTCTTGCTTCGACAAGTCTCCCGACTCAGCATGTGATTTCCCCCAGTGGCTAGGGGGTGCTGGGTTGTCGACACTCATCATCTCGCTTCAACCCAAGGAGAGGCCGGCTAGTCCGGATCTCCCTCCGCCCTATCTGCCAGCCAGAAAGAGTCCGGCATCTGAATGTCAAATCAAAAGCTAATACAAGGAGTGCCGCCCACAGGTCTCTTTTCTTCCCTTACACAAGCAAGTTCCTGCTCAACAGCCATCTTGATGCAGCTGTACATTTTATTATACATAGCAGTGGCCATGCAATCTTCCCTCGTCAGGGACTTGAATGCATGCTCTCAACTGTTTACACGGTGTCCCTAGACTGTCACATGGCTATGTCAGGAATGTCCCTATAGCTCCTCTGCTCTCAGAGGTTCAGCCTTAGCTTCACCTCTTGCTCCCTAAAGCAAAGGCCATGCGATTGCTCTACCCAAATTCCCATTTCATTCTGTTGTATCTCAATGTTGGGCGCCAGCTTGCTGCGGTAACTATTCTTGAAGAATAGAGAACAAATGCCTATTGAAGAGAAGGTTTAAACCAAAGCAAATAGGACTGGAGAGATGGCTCAGAGGTTAAGAGCACTGACTGTTCTTCCAGAGGACCTGAGTTCAATTCCCAGCAAAACCACATGGTGGCTCACAACCATCTATGATGAGGTCTGGTGCCCTCTTCTGTAAAAACTGTATGCATAATAAATAAATAAATCTTAAAAAAAAATCAAAGCAAATAAAATGCCCAAGAATTCTGATTCAGATGTATTCCTGTCTTAATGAAAAGACTCCATGACCAACTTAGAAGAGGAAGTATTTAATGTGGGTTTTGTGTACAGTTTTAGAGGGTTAATCTGTGATCATCATAGCTGTGAGCATGGCAGCAGGCAGACAGGCTGAGGGCTTACATCCTGATCCACAGGCAGGAGGTGGGGGGAGGCCTGAGCCTGGCATGGGCTTTGTTTCTTTGTTTTGTTTTGTTTTTTAGACAGGGTTTCTATACATAGTCCTAGACTTTCCTGGAACTTACTATGTAGACCTCAAACTCACAGAGATCCACCTGCCTCTACTCCATGAGTACTGGGACTAAAGGCATGCCCCATCATGACCAGCTGGCATGGGTTTTTAGAACCTCAAAGCCCACTCCTTAATGACACACCACCCCCAACAAGACCACACTTGATCTTCCTCCCCAGCTGGGAGCTCATTCTCTTTCAGACCAGGCGGCCTCTGCTCTCCATCCAAAATTGCCTACGCTCCGGTCCCTCCAAGGTCTTTCAGAGTTGTCTGAAAACTCACAAATCTTTCTCCAGGGCACCAACTCCTCCTTTGGCTCCTCAAAGAGCTTCAGTCTTTTCTCCTCTGAGGACATACCTGGGGAAAAATCTTTCTTTCTATTCTTCTTCTTTTTTTTTTTTTAGATTTAGTTTTTAATTTATGAATGTCTGCCTGAGTGAGTTAAGTGTGCACCATGCACATGAAGGCGCCGTGGGGGCCAGAGTGCATAGATCCCTTGGAACTGGAGCTATGAGGCACCTGATGTGAGTTCTGGAAAACAAACCCAAATCCTGTACAAGAACAGGGAATACTCTTTGCCAATGAGCCATCTCTCCAGCCCAGAATTTCTGATTTCTTGGGGTCCATGGTTTCAATGATTTGATAGCCAAAGAGGGGGTTTTGAGTGTCTCTTTAGGGTGACCTAGTTTCTTCCAGTCATTCCAGTTGTACTTCAGATAAACGCTAGCATTTCCTAAGATCCCTTGCAGCTGCCAATGGCAAAGAGAAGAATGGCTGACTGGACTCCTGAGGGAGGTCTCTCCTCCATTTGCAGAGTGTCAATAGCTCCATTTGCCATCACCACAGACCTAGCCATCTTTGTACTGTTCTGTTTAGCAAGTTGGAATGGGTATTTATGTGGTAAACATTCATACCTGCTCAATGGGGGAATTCCATATAACAACAGTGCCTCTATGTGCAGAGTTCAGCAGATGACTGACCCAAAGGGAAGGAGATGGGTGCAAAATGAAGGGGTAGAAGTTAAGTTTTTATTGCGCTTTTAGTTTCCAGATGGACTCAATCGAGCAGTAGAAAAAAATGCAAATTAGAGAGACAGATTAGAACAAGAATTTGATATGAAATCTTCAGAGTGAGCTTTCTTAGGAAAGGATCCCATAGCCATGTGAGGCATAGTATGGCCTTGAAGTGGGAGAGCATTTAGAGAGACATAATGACATATAGTAGTAGAGTAGCATCATAGTGTTAGTTTCGCACTTGAAAGCAAATATATACTATAAAGGCCACACATAAGAGTTTATTTAAGAGAAAGTTTCCAGGCAGGTGCAGAAGCAGGAGAGCAGGACAGACCAGGAGACAGAGAGAGAAAGAGAGAGAGAGAGAGAGAGAGAGAGAGAGAGAGAGAGAGAGAGAGAGAGACACTCCGGAGCATGCCTGCGCAGTCTCTTTTAAAAGAAGGGGCGTATACAGATATGCATCACGCAGTGCTACAGGGTTTACTCAGCCACGCCCAGGGTCATGCCTCCATGCCTCTGTAAAAGGTGCATCCCATCTGAGCCAAGTTGGCTCAGCTACGTGGAATGCCAGGAATCATTACATATCACCGTTTTGTTTATTATAAAAAGAAAACCAGGTTTATCGGGGGAATGGACATAGTGGACATGGTTGTCAAGATTTTTGCATGTCTATTTCTTATTGACACAGGGACAGAGATGTCTGCTGAATTTTTTTTAGCTCATCTTGCTTGTAGAAACAAGGATTTGAGTCACAGGGCTGTGAATTTTGTTTTTTGGAGCTCGAAAAAAATATGGGTTAGTGAGATAACTTTGGGAAGTGATAATATAGTGAGTGGTGTATTCTGCTAGTTCTGGAGATGGAAAAAGGTTTTTGGAGAGGGTGTAGGAAATGGTCTGTTTTACCTGCATTGACTTTGTTTCTTTTGGTCCTGGGGGGTATTTGTTTTACCTGTATTGACCTTGAAAAAAAAACACTTTTTTATTTTATTATTTTATTTATTTATTTGCCTTGGTGTTTGCCTGGAACTGGAACTACAGACAGTTGTTAGCTGCCATGTGGGTGCTGGGAATCGAACCCGGGTCCTCTGGAAGAACAGACGGTGCTCTTAACCGCTGAGCCATCTCTCCAGCCCCAAAAATGGCTCTTGAAGCAGCGGCTGTGGAAGTGGGGAGGGTTGAACCAAAATACCTTGGAGCCGTTTGTTGACCTTTATCTTAGAAGCAGGCTGGAATAGAAAACTCAGAGATGGGGGATTTTAGAGAAATGATTTATATTTGGTGGTCTACTTACTTGGGAGACTGGAACTGACAGGTTGAAGCTTACAGCAAAATGAATAGAGGTGGCTAGAGAAGTTGGCAGTCTGAATTTAGGCAAAATGTTATTTGCTTTTTATTTTGACAATGGAGAGGCTAGAAAGAGAAGTGAGACCCCAAAGCTCTTGCCTGCAGGACTGAGTATATGGCTCTTAGTGTCCACAGGGAGATGGACTGCCTTGATATTATTATGACTACTCAAGGCCCCCTCTTTGCAGTGAGGGTGGTCAGCTTAGGGAAGCCTTGGCTGCACTAACTGCCCACGGTCAGCCCTTAGATTAGTTGGGAGTGATCTTAGTGTAATGTTTCTTTGTCACTCAGGGCTGGGGGAACACACACTTAGACCAGCATTCTCTTAATGGAGTCCTGGATAAGGCCTGAGGCCTGAGCTTGCCTCTATGAGGCTAAGCAAGAGCAAGGCAGTAGCTGGCCAGACAGCTTTTGTCAGCAGGCAGCATCTCTCCCATGATATATTTTAAAAACCAACTTTTGCCTGTGGAGTCTGCTTGAGGTCTCTTTTTAAAGTCTAAGTTTTAGCTCCAATGTCAGGTTAAATAAAAACAGATCATGCACTCAGGGATCTAGTAAGAGCTGTGTCTGTTTTTAAACTCGCCTTTAGTCTATAGCTTAATTTGAATTTATCTGAGAAAATTTTATTATCTTATTTATGGCAGTTGTTTTTTGTAGAGGGAAAACTGGATTTGTGTGGTCAGAAAGAGAAGAACAGAAAGCCAGAAAGGAAAGTTTAGCATTGAGATATGAAAAGACATAGGAAAACTTTTAAGAACAGAGAACTAGAAGAGGTTTAGAGCTGATGAAAAAAGAGAAAAGACAGGAGAAACTCTTTTTATCTGCCCATTGCTTGCAAAAGTGAGCCCTTGTAAAATATCAGGGTTGGTGAGCTGTTAGGTGGCTATTTTGAGTAATCTAAGGGGTAATTAAGCCATTTTGTAAAAAACAGATAAGCTTGGTAGTATCTAGATAAAGGTTAAATTGTTTTAACGTCTCCATCCCGAACCTTAAGGGTTAAGATAGAGCTGCTGGCTGGTATATTTTCCCATTGTTGAAATCTAGACGTTAAAACCATTTAGCCTTTATCTAGATACTACCAAGCTTATCCATATTTTACACATAGGGCCAGAAAGGGAGAGACCTTAGGAGAGAAAACTACCAACATATAGAATAACAGGGTCCTAAAGCAACACTTTGAAAATCCCCTCTGGAACCCTGGGAGCAAAGGGGGTTTCTGACTTTTATAGCTATCCAAGGTGGAGGCAGGCAGTGCCACACCATGTGACACAGTCTGACCTAGTTTATTGACCAAGGGGACAATAAGTTTATTTTGCAGTTTCAAGGGGAAGGGGACCGAGTTTGCTTCCTTTCTCCTATTGAGGCCTGCATGCTCAGTGGGGCTCATGAGTTCTTTGTTCTAGGAAGAGACTGGGTGGCATATCCTGATGTCTAGGACAGAGAAAGCTAGAGGGTCTGTGATTTAACAGTGAGGAGTCAGTGCTTTTGCAAACATAGTCTCTAAGTACCTGCTTTACAGTGTCTTAAATGTGTTAGGGAATTTGGAGAATTAGAAGATGCCATAGCACTTAAGAGCATTCCTGCTCTAGGCAAAGACCTGGGCTTGATTCCCAGCACCCATATGGTGACTCGGCTGTTTATGACTCATTCCAGGGATCTAAGGCCCTCTTCCAGCTTCCAAGGATTACAGGCACTGACATATACACACAAAATAAAATAAATGAATAAATCTTAAAAAGAAGTTAGAGAATGGGTTTCTGTTGAGGTCACACGGTATGATCTGCTCTAAGTCACACTATGTCGGTATGATCTGCTCTAAGTCACACTACGTCGTGTCAAACAGTAGTGTTCTGGTTTACTTTTCATTGTTGTGATTGGCATTACAAACAAGCTTGGTGGCCCACACCTTTAATCCCAGCCCTGAGGATACAGAGGCAGATGGATCTCAGTGAGATTGAGGCTAGCCTAGTATATATAATAGTAGAGTGTCTCAGTGGTAAAACAAGATTCCTTGCTCAGCCTTATTGGTCTGCACAGGAAGGAATGTCTGCAGAGACAGTCTGTCTCCCAAGATAGCCTGTCTCACCTTGGGCAAACAACTCCATGAGAGACTAGACACACTGGCCAACGATTTCCCCATTTCTAGGTTACACTCTGTTCTATAAAGGGTGGGAGTCAGCTTTTCCCCTTGTTGGCTCTTCAGTTTCCATCAGGGGAGGGAGGCTGCCCCTCACTGTGTGCACTAATAAACACAGTCCCATCTGTTGATGGTCAGATTGGCCTCTCCCTGCTGCCTCAGAAATCTAACGATTGTGCCCATAGGGCTGGTGCTGTCTGCCTTGGTTGTAGAACTTCCTCCAGTGAATGGTGGTTGCTGAGGTAGAAACTCATAACTGAGTAAACTGATAAGAACAAGTGACCTTTGAGGCCATCGACTGTAGGGCAGCCCAATGCTTACCAAAAAATCGTAGACCTATCACCCCATCCAAGTCTTAGAGAATATTGCAAGGGAATGGGGAAGAAGAATTAAGGGGGGGGGGGTTGGAGCATTGTAGTATGATCCCCTAACCCTAACCCTAATCCTAACCCTCTGGGCATAGAATGGCTACTTCATCACTATCTTAGAGACTACTTGGTATGGAACAAAACAATGTAGTGATAGCTGGGTCTATGTTAATGACAACAGACCCATCGACACTTCCTAATAGAAGAGGAAAGGGCCATAAGAACCTCACCCTCACTCACCTGGATGTCTAACCATTAATCTTCTCTGCCCTCACCAGCAGCAAGTGATGTTGGGAAATGCTAGAGTACTTAAGTGGAAAGTTAGCTGAAAGGGGAGCTCCATGAGGTCATCCATGATGGGGTGGGCTTTGTGGTGATGATGTTGTTGGGGAATACCCATGCTCCAGGAAAGCAATATCTCATCTCTGTTTTCTTTCTTTTTCAAAGATTTATTTATTATGTATACAATGTACAGAAGAGGGCACCAGATGTCATTATAGATGTGAGCCATCATGTGGTTGCTAGGAATTGAACTCAGGACCGCTGGAAGAACAGTCAGTGCTCCTAGCCATCTCTCCAGCCCCCTCATCTCTGTTTTCTATGTGAGCCCAATAAACTTATTGTTTCACTAACTTGGCCTTTGGTGGAATCTTACTAACATCTATCACTGGTGCCCTATCTGGAATCAATAAACTTTAGTTCACATCCACCCCTGAGAAACTGGTACAGCATATGTTAATCACCTAATGACTGACACCTAACATATCTCATTCCCTTTCAAAACTGGGGCCCAAAGAGGAAGGTGGAGGCATCTTACTATCAGCCTATCACAGTAGCCTTAGGACCAATGCGTTCCTCTAAGGCTTGAGACCCTACTTCCCTTTTCCTGCAGACACTTGAAAGGTGAACATCAGTTCTGCCATTCCTAAAGTTTAAATTACCACACAAAAAAGTGGGAGTATATGAGCTTTGTTGAGGCCCATTGAGATGAAGCTATTTGTTCACCATCTAAAGACTAGAATCTAAGTTCTACTTCCGGCCTTGGGTGGAGACCTGCACATCTCAGCTACTCAAAATAGCATATACTGTTGTCCTCCTTTTAATAGCTAATACAGCTGGACCTGTCAATCACCTGGCCAGGAGTCCAGCTCCCAACCATATGACTCACCTGAAGACATGCTAAAGAGAAGAAGAATAATGTACCTGTCCTTCCCAGAATCTCCTGCCTCAGGCCAGATGTTTGCAGAACTTCCATTTCAGAGCACTGTGGCCTGCCCAGAAAAGCGTAACTTACTCTTTTATTATGTTTTTACATGCTAACCATAATTTGGGCATGCTTTCCTACATATTCTTATCTGTCTCGTTCTTTTTCACTGAGGGTCCAGAGGGACTAGGAGACTCCCTGGTAGCTAGACAGACTCCCTGGTAGGCAGACAGAAATAGATGGAGAGGTGCCATGACTAAGTAATAAAGATGGCAGATTTCCAAGATGGCATCCTCCTCAAGTCCTGTCTGAAGACAAGTTCTCAACTCTCAGGTTTCTGACCCACTTCCTGGAATCCTGGCCGATAGCAATACCCTGCCTGGCCCACCCAGCCCCTGATGTCAAGCTTTTTCTTCTTGTTTCTTCTCCCTTTGCCAGGGGGCTCCAGACCCCGCCCCCTGCCCCTGGTTCCCCATTTCTTACTCTATAGTAAAGTCCTTCCACGGGAGCCCAGCGGCCCTGTGTGTCTCACGGTGCCACCAGCTGCATGGGGCTCCATCCGCCAGCTACAGGTGATAGACCCCAGACTCAGGTTACTATCCTCGGGAAGGGGGACCCCAAGAACCCAGACTCCAGACCAGTTGATGCAAAAAGCAAGAAGATTTATTTCGTCTGTACAGGTGGGCCACCTCCCTACCTCCGGAGCAAGAGAGTAGCAGCGATTAACAATTTCATATCTCTTTTAAAGGCTAAGACCATAAAATCACCATAGCAACTGGGGCAATACATGATTGGTCACTTTAAAGGTCATACTGTAATCATCATGGGGTTGCCATAAGGTCAGCTGGTTAGGGGATTTTTACAACTGGTGTTGGTCTCAGCTATTCTGCTTGGAACTTCTGGTATTTTAATCACACGTTCGACCATTATGTCCTAATGGTCACCTGAGTTGATTACGGCCATTTAGCTTGTTTTCTCATAGGGGGTTCTCTGCTGAATATCTGAACTGAATGCCTGGGTCAGGCCCTAGAACCCATGGTCCTTCACAGGTACTTGCACATTTTATATAACAACACCAATAGCTTAAAGAAAAAGCCCACGCCTCCAGCCGAGCAAGATGCCTAAGGGGAAGAAGGCCAAGGGGAAGAAGGTGGCCCCGGCCCCCGCCGTGGTGAAGAAGCAGGAGACCAAGAAGGTGGTGAATCCTCTGTTTGAGAAAAGGCCTAAGAACTTCGGCATCGGGCAGGACATCCAGCCCAAAAGAGATCTCACACGCTTCGTCAAATGGCCTCGCTACATT